>OZ001263.1:10226330-10401330 GCA_963924015.1 Macrophya annulata
TACCAACAATACCAAGACATTTGTGACCAGTAGCTATAATACGACTTTATTCTTTACTCATTTTTTTATTTTCCGTTACTATGTATGTACAATTTATTTGACTTATCAAACAATGACAGCAAAATTTACGTAGGTATGTAATGCCCCCTTACGGTTTTTATGCTTACACTTGTAATTACCATCAAGAACTACATGTCAACACTTCTTAGAAAAATGAAATAATTTGGTTCACAGCATGTTATGTTATGTAAATTTATAGTTTTCGTTATGGTGATTCTAATTATTACAGTTCAATATCGTTAAAGGAAAAAAAATAGTAATAGCAATAATAATAAATTTTTGCTCGTATTACTTAAATGAGAACAATTATTTTACAGCAAATAAGTTTGGCAGTGATATTCGGATTTGTTATCCAAATGTATGTAAATGAAACTTTAGGGATTCTTTTGGTTATTTATTACACCAACAAATGAATTGTTTAAGTCTTTTTTAATGCTGTTCGGAAAACTAGATTTATCGATTTCTATTCAACATCTCAAAGCGAAGAGCACAAAATATTTTATCATATCCGAAGGTGTTCCATTGAACACCACATATCATCAGGTATATTGAATTCATGTATCATATATTACTTGTAAAAGTTGAAAATTATCAACAACGCCATTGCTTTACGTTATTGTTACGAAAAAAGACTCATACTTGTACACAACAAGAGTAAGGTGACAGTATTGCTATTGTAATTAATGCTGAAAAGATACAGAAAACGTATCACCAATGACGATCACAAATGCAATTATTGTTCAGTTATGCATTTCCTTTCGCACAGTAACACAAATAAAATAAATAGCTTGTAGCTTAGCTACAATAACTTACAATTTAGTCTATACCGTTCCAATACAAACAAGCGAGTTATTCTTGCGGTGGTATTGTAGCGACAGAATACTTGAGCAATTTGTTGGGTAGACTTGTGATTTATCTGAACCAGATTGTGAATTTGCGTTGTCCCTGTAATTTGTCCATTATTCATCAAATTATAGAAGCACTAAAACATTAATATCTAAGATTTATTTCTAAAATCTCAACGTCATAGTTGAACCGTTTCTCGTTAAGGGGATGGTCTAGTCGATTTTTACTGGCATATTTATTCTTTCGAATATTTCGGAAACGGAGGTCTCAAACGGATTGTTCTTTTGGCGGCGGATGATTGACGAAGAATGAGTTCGAGTTAGCATGAAAATTCATAGAAATGGACTTGTTTATTTTTTGTTTTTGTCGTCAAGTGTGGGCGTGTCACTTATGTCGACTCATGTCAGAGTCTACGCATCCTTTTCGGAAAACCAGCTTCGTAGCCCCATTCTACACGGAATTACGAACACAATCATCAAAACACATCTCTGTTTTATACAGAAATGAAGTCTGAATCCTAAAACTTGCAGTTCGTTGTAATTAGCGATTGTAAATTGTTGGAAAGCCATGATAATCTTTAGTTCCCAGATTGCCCGAGAGAGAGCACTCAGTGCACGAATCGTGGCAACTTTGTTTCCTTCTTCTGATCCTTGGTTCAGACGAAGATGCAACGATTCGCGCGCAGAGCGCTCTCTTTCGGGCAATGCGGAAACTGAAGATTATCATGACTTTCCAACAATTTACAATCGCTAATTACAACGAACTGCGAGTTTTCAGATTCAGACTTCATTTCTGCATAAAACACAGATGTTTTTTGATGGGTGTATTTGTAATTCCGTATAGAATGGAGCTACAAAGCTTGTTTTGCGAAAAGGATGCGTAGACTCTGATATAAGTCGACATAAGTGACACGCCCACACTTTGCGATAAAAAAAATAAATAAATAAATAATTCTATTTCCTTGAATTTTCATGCTAACTCGAACTCATTTCTCGTCAATCATCCACTGCCAAAAGGAGAATTCAATTGAGACCTTCGTTTCCGAGATATTCGAAAGAATAAACATGCCGGTGACAATCGATTAGACCATCTCTTTAAGGAAAAATAATAAAATCCAGTATTTTCATGGCAAGAGAAGTATTGTTTAAAACTATTTGAATATTAGTTATAACTAAATATTTTCAAAAAATATTCATATCTCTTAACATCATTCAATCTTACACGTACCCGTTACTAGTATTGATGTGTTGTTGAGTAGACCAAAGCCGGACCGCACCGTCTATACTAGCACTAGCAATATACTGACCATCAGAACTCCAGTCCAAGTTCATTACGGTATCTTGATGACCCTTAAGCTCAATCAATTGTGTGTTAGTTGCCAAATCCCATATGGAAACAATTTTGTCGTCACCTGTTGAACAGGAACAAACGTTTAGAATGATTGTTAATTTAATCATGAGAATTTCGCAAATCTTATATCTGAGCAATTAACGTTGGGTAATTAAACATTATTTGGTTCTACAATTAATCAGATGGCTGTACTTTTCCCTGTTACCGTTGTAATGGTAGGTTGATTTTGTTTTTTTAATTTAACTTCCAAATCCAATGGTATTTAATATAGTCATAAAAGTTTTTTTCAGTTCACTTCTGACTACTTTGATTTCACTTATTAATTAAGCAAGGAATAAGTTACAATAAACATGTAAAAAATCGATTTCAAAAAGTTGGGAGCCTCTCGTTAAAATTGCAGTTCACTAGTTTTGTTTCATTTTTCTAAATACCGTATTTTCAGAAAGTATTGTAAGTTTAAAGCTCTTAAGTTAGATTTGGCACTACAGAAAACCTTACAAGTGAAAATTATAGGACTCCAGAAGGCTATTTCATTAAAAACTTCGAATCAAATCAAAGTAATTTCAATAAATATAATGATCCAAGGTAAATAGTTACTTTTTTGTTCAGAGCGCTTGGATTTCTTAAATTTAATTTTATATGGCTACATTTATATATATGGGGCATTCCACGCCAACTCGGACACCATATGGCTTTTGCATCTCCGATTTTTTTCATAATTTCTTATGTTATAGTATCGATTGAAAGAGGCCTCCCTGATTTTTTTCAATTTTTTTTGTCGAGCTGTTTCCGAGATATCGATTTTTCGAAAAAAACGTTATTTTTTTTTTTAAATACCCATAACTTTGCGAAAAATGGGCCGATTGGGATGTTTTTTTTTTGTTGAAATTTCTCTCTTCGAACACACTTTTGGAAAATAAAATTGAAAAATTTTTCAAAACCGTATTTCTTCAAAATTTTTCAATTTTTTGAATAAAATGTTGATTTCCAAAAAACACGTACCAATCGATTTTCTTGAAATTTTTTTCTAAAAAACTGTCACTTATTTCGCAACTTTCAAGTTTAGTCTGATAATGGGATAATGATGGGATCTATTTTTTTTTCGAATTTTTAAATTTTCATGTTCCAGTCATCAGTACTTAAAGTGAATGATAACTTTTCTTTCAGGCCCCCCAGTAATAGTTATTGTCATCTATGAAGTTAAACTGATATAACTTAATAATTTTACGGATAATTACCGTAAATTTTTGTGAAATATATTAGACATATGATTACTGTATTAATTCTTATTTGATTTTTTTTTAATCGATACCTACGAGACAAAACTTTTTTTAAATGAGTTTTGTCTAATTGTGGGTATCGATTAAAACAAAATCAAATAAAAATTAATACAGTAATCATATGTTGTAATATATTTCACTAAAAATTAACGGTAATTATCCGTTAAATTATCAAGTTATATCAGTTTAATTTCATAGATGACAATAACTATTATTGGAGGGGGCCTGAAAAAAAAGTTCTCATTTACTTTAAGTGCTGATGACTGAAACATGAAAATTTAAAAATTCGAAAAAAAAATAGATCCCATCATTATCCCATTATCAGACTAGACTCAAAAGTTGCGGAATAAGTGACAGTTTTTTAGAAAAAAATTTCAAGAAAATCGATTGGTACGTGTTTTTTGGAAATCAACATTTTATTCAAAAAATTGAAAAATTTTGAAGAAATACGGTTTTGAAAAATTTTTCAATTTTATTTTCCAAAAGTGTGTTCGAAGAGAGAAATTTCAAAGAAAAAAACGTCCCAATCGGCCCATTTTTCGCAAAGTTATGGGTATTTAAAAAAAAAGTAACGTTTTTTTCGAAAAATCGATATCTCGGAAACGGCTCGACAAAAAAAATTGAAAAAAATCAGAGAGGCCTCTCTCAACCGATACTATAACATAAGAAATTATGAAAAAAACGGAGATGCAAAAGCCAAATGGTGTCCGAGTTGGCGTGGAATGCCCCATATATATATATATATATATATATATATATATATATATATATATATATATATATATATATATATATATATATATATATATACATACATATATATACATATATACACGCACGCACGCACGCACGCACGCACGCACGCACGCACGCACGCACGCACGCACACACACACACACACATGTATATATACACACATATATATACACACATATATATATATACACACACATGTATACACACATGTATATACACACATACACATACATATACATACATATACATACTTATACATACATATACATACATATATATGTACTCTATGAATTACTACTATCGGGACGTAAAATCGAGACACCTGCGTTTGACACGCTATGTAAGTGAAAAAGAATTATAGAGCTTCGGGAAACGAATCATTTTCAAAGCTCGTTCAATTCCCCGTTAGATGAGACATCGACCATTGTTGTGGGAAAATTCGGGAGGAAGTTATCGTTCAATATTTATTAAAAAACGTGGTTTTCGCACAATTTTTTCCGTAGCTCAACTTCAACGCGTCCTCGCTCTTTCAAAATTACCGGAAAAAAATATTCAAAAGATCTTGTTGAATATTTGAAACTTTTTGCGTCTAATGCCGTTAGAATTTTGAAGAAATTTCTAAATTTATGGTCACGGCGATTAATAATAGCCCAAGTAGTGATCTCGCAGATGGGTAACGATAGAAGGATGAAATATGGCTGAAAATTTAGGGGAAAATTATGGTAAGCGATTACCATTGCAATTTCATCCATTTGATGTCTTGTTAGACAATTATTCCGAGAAATTGCATAGCTCCTACGCGTGTATGATCCCGCCCCGAAAACTCAACTCGAAATACCTCGGAATAATTGTTAAACAAGACATCAAATGGATGCAATCACAATGGTAATCACTTAACATAATTTTTCCCCAAATTTTCAGCCATGTTTCATCCTTCTGCTGTTACCCGTCTTCTAGATCACCACTTGGGCTATTATTGATCGCCGTGACCGGAATTTCAGGAATTTTTTTAAAATTCATACAGCATTACATGCAGAAAGCTTCAAAGATTCAGTACGATTTTTTAAATCATTTTTTACCACGTTTTTCAATATATGGCGTATTCCACATGAAATCGACCAGGCCAAAACCCTTATGGGCCATCAGAACTGGCGCAAACTTTGCGAAACGTTGTTGTTAGTTGATAAGAGTATGTGTAATTTTTTATAGATATTCGAAGACGTTTAGATGTCATAGTCCAGTCATTATGTCCGAAAAAAAGGCAAAGAAATGTAAATAAACCGAGAAGGCTGATTTTTAGATATTGTGTAGGGAGGGCTTAGAAAAGCTCAACTTGGAATTGTCGACCAAGATTTCCTATGAGCTTTCTCCGCCATCTTGAAAAAAGAAGTAAATTTTGTTTTTTGCGATAACTCGGTTCTACGTCATGATACGAAAATTGCGATTGCATACTTTTTTGTTGCGTTTTTTACGCTCTACAATTGAGATCATATGAATTTGTTACCTACCGTTGATCGTTGTTGAGATATCGCACAAGGAAGTAAAAAATGAAGAAATTGAAACTATTTTGCTGTTTTCTCCTTCCTTGTAATACATATCGAAAAATTATCGGTTATCAAACTTCTAGAGCATGCTAATAGGTCTGGCAATGTAATATTTTTGTTTTTTTAGACATAAATGTCGACTTTTTTTTTTCGACTAAAGTTGGCAAGTCTGCGCGAAGTTTCTCTGAAGAGACATTCCAACTCAACTCAACCAATCATCGAAACTCATATCTTCGAATTTTTTTCGGAAAAACATATGCCTAAGCTCGGATCAAAAGACAATGTTTCCGTAAGTTAGAGGTCTCGCATTCAATTTTTGACAGTGATACATCTTTCACTAAATTAGATGGCGAACATTTAGAAAATTTGTCGAATGTGATTACGGAAACATACAGGAAAATGTTAAATACAAAAAACAAGCGTTATCCTACAAATTTCAACTAAGAATAATTGCAGAATTTTGTAATCATTTTTCGATCCAATTTCGCTCGATAAACGTCGAGAATCTCGATTTTCTCAAATGTCACCATAACCAATTTGGATAAATTTTTCACACAAAATACTAGATTAAAACACAACATTTTCAAGACCTTATCCAAGATGCCTGGACCCCTGGTTCCCGAGAAATGAATTTTACAAAAACCAATATCGATTACATCAATTAAAAACTCCAACTTACGGAAACATTGTCTTTTTATCCGAGCTTTGACATATATTTTTCCGAAAAAAATTCGAAGAGATGAGTTTCGGCGATTGGTTGAGTTGAGCTGGAATGCTTCCTTGGAGAGATACAACAGCGCGAGCTATGAAATCGAAACTTCGCGCGGACTTGTCAACTTTACGGCACGCTGAAACTCGTAATTTTTGTCTAACGAAAAAAAAAAAAAAAATATTACATTGCAGATGTTAGCATGCTCTACAAGTTTGATAATCGTCATTTTTCGATATGTATCACAAGGAAGGAGCAACCAGCAAAAAACAAGTTTCAATCTCTTCATTTTTTACTTCCTCGGTCGATATCTCAACAACGATCAACGGTAGGTAAAAAATTCATATGACCTAAATTGTAAAGCGTAAAAAATGCAACAAAAAAAGTATACAATCGCAATTTTCTTATCACGACGAAGAGCCGAGTTATCGCAAAAAACAAAATTTACCCCTGTTTTTAATATGGCGGAGAAAGCCCATAGGAAATCTTGGTCGACAATTTCGAGTTGAGCTTTTCTAAGCCCTCCCTACACAATATCTAAAAATCAGCCTTGCCGGTTCATTTGCATTTTCAAATGTACACCCAACGAGGTTGATTCTGATCCCTGCGAAATGGCCGATTTCTGAGACAGCCAATCGGCTCGTAAGAATCGTTGTAGTCAAGAGCACTGATTGGCTGTTTCGGGAGTTGTCCAAATCGCAGGGATCAGAATCAACCTCGTTGGGTGTACACATATACTGACTGGACTATCAGCAGTCTGATGATACGCTAAGCATGGATAATTGTGTACATGCATATTGTCTGCGCCGTCTGTCTTCATTCGCTATAACGAATTGGAGGTAAATTTATGTATACATACACATCAACACAAGTCCACTACATATACTATAAGCGTCTCAGTACGCACGGTCCCTAACTAAGCGTCATACAAAAAAATGTTACATATCAAAAAGTTTCAGTTTCGAGTGAGCTTTAGTCATGATATGCAAAAAAATATGGCAGCCCCGAAAAGTTGAAAAAAAATGATTATAAAATTAGTTTTTCAAATTTGTCAAAAACTATGCATTTTTTTCGCTCAAAATTTCAGAGATTATTCCTCTGTAGTGTAAGAACAATGTGTATAAATTCTATTATGTGGCCAGATTTCGTTTAGAAGATATGAATTTTTTTTCTTTCACAGTTCCCGTAAGAACTCTCATGCCACATCGTATTGTTAACAAATCATATAAAATAACTCTAAAATACGAATATAAATATTTATATTCATGAGCTTTTCAAATTCTAGAAGTTATAGCACGTGTGAAAAATGTTTTGAATTTACTTCCATTAGCCTCTAACTTCTCTAGCGCCTTTAGCGGTCAAAATTAGTACTCCGTGTTCTAACTTTCAGATGTCAACACTGCGTATTTACAGTCCATACGAAAAGCGCATTTGTTTACCAGGTGTTCAGATATTATGGCGTCATCTTCGAATGCGAGGTTGAACGTTTGCCGGTGCTGTAATCCTTTTGGTTTACACGATGGTATAAAGGACGGTTTAAGGACGGTTTACAATGTCCGTAACCGTAACCGCTTCAGTAGAAAGTTGAAGGATAGGGAATCTGTGCTATGGTTTAAGGACGGTTTACAATGTCCGTATCCATAACCGCAACCGCTTCAGTAGAAAGTTGAAGGATAGGGAATCTGTGCTATGGTTTACAACGCCAACTGCTGACGCATTGTAAACCATAGCACAGATTCCCTATCCTTCAACTTTCTACTGCGGTTGCGGAAGCGGTTGCGGTTACGGATACAGACGTTGTAAACCGTCCTTTACAACGCCAACTGCTGACGCTTCCGTAGATTCCGTTTCAATAGAGTCTAGCCAAATTTTAACTTCGTACTGAAGCGTTTTACGGACAGCCAATCAGATTTAACGGTACGGAATAATGAACGGTATTTGCTGTAGATACAACCAATAGCAAGGTTGTACCGTACGGGGATTGTAGACGAGCCTAGAATTGTTAGGGAAACTGGAACGTTTACTGAAGCGATTACGGTTACGGTTGCGGACATTGTAAACCGTCCTTTAGTCATAGAGATATGACAGCTAGAGGCTGTGTTCGTCGGCCTCTTTTTTTTATGAATTCCTTCAAAATGATGGGAGCGCACGCGCAGAACATACTTGCTGCTGCGCGAGACCGGCACATGGGCAATTGATTATAATGAGAATGTAACCTCAAAACTTGTGAAATTGTGTCAAACTTGAAACACAATAAATGTAGATAGTTAAAACCTCGAAATAACCGATTAAACCGTTGCAATAATTGACAGTAAAATCAATGTTGATAGCCGTGTGCGACACAATTTCACAGGTTTTGAGGTTATATTGTCATTGTAATCATTTGCGCATGTGCCCGTCTTGCGTAGCTTCAAGTACGTCCTGCGCGTGCGCTTCCATCCAAGAGACCGTCGAACACGGCCACAGTAGGTGAGTTGTGGGCGCATCTGTAAGTGGGAATGTGTTGCGGATAGAAAAAGAGAGAAGATCGCAAAATGCTCTTCATCTCTGTCTTCTGACGCGTCCGCAATAAAGCTTTTTCGTCGAGTAGCCACAGGCTGGATTTTGACGAAAGCAAATTATTGTGACAGCAAAATACTGTCGCTGCGGTACGCTGCGGCAGCGAAAAACTGCCCGTGAAAATGCGTCCGCAGCGGCAGAAATACGCTGCACGTCGAGCGCGTAATTGATCCCCAGTGAACACATGACTTTAAAATGACGTCATATATAGGTCACACAGAGGTCCAAAATTTTTTACGTAGGTATGACATAATAGTGACTATGTTTGATGACTTTCATTTGACTTCATGTTGTATGACATCACTATGACCTCATATCGACATCAAACTTAACTTACTAACTTAACTTACTTTACTTTTTTTTGAGTCATAATTTTATGTATCATTTATGTAATTAGTAAGTCATATGATTGTGTTTTTTTTTTTTTGTAGAACTTGATGATGATTAATAAACAGTTTCCTACTATGAATTGAACATCGTTTAATTCTTTGTCGTTTATGCGGAAACTTCAAAATTTGAAGTGATTTTCGATAGAAATGTAATTTTTTATAAGTTTTTATGTATATGGTATATTGTTGAGTAATTTTTAAAAACCGCAAAACGTAATTCTGTTGACAGATGTGATTGGGGATATTTAATTTGTAAATTATAAATTGAGTACCTGTATTCTGTCTATTTGACGTCAGATAAAATACAGTACGATCGATTTGAGATCATATGTGAGGAAAGCAACAACAAAAATATGACGTCATTGTTATGTCAGCTTGACGTCAGTTAAATCACATTGAAGTCAGTTTGAGGTCACATGAAGGTCAGATTTACGGAAAAAAACTCGATATCACTATGATATCATTATTATATCAGATTGACGTCAGATCAGTCATAATGATGTCAAATCGACGTCATATTTACGTCATATGTTTTACGTAAAAGTTTTACGTCAGGAGGTACGAAATACTGAGTCATATATGACTCATACGTGACTTACACCTTACGTAAATCATGACACAACATGATGTCATCCTGACGTAAATTTTACGTAAATGTGTTAACTGGGTCATGAGTTGATCACCTGGTTTAACTTACGCACGCTTGACGTGCAGTGTTTTGCTGCCGCTGCTGCGCATTTTCACGGATAATTTTTCGCTACCGCAGCGTGGCGCTGCGACAGTATTTTGCTGTCGCAGTAATTTGCTTCCGTGAAAATCCAGCCACATATCGTGACTTTCTCAGGAAGCGGAACGCTAGGGATACCAACTCAAAACTTCCGTATTCTAGGGAGTGCGTTCAACCATACCCTGTTCGAGCAAACATAAAATAACAATAGTTAGTCCATATATGTAAAGGTAAGATTTCATGGGCAGTAAAAAGCAGCAGCAGTTTAGTAACTTACTAGATGTTACTAACACCTACCTAGTGATTTGACGCAGTAGCAGCACTGCTCATAAAATAGACCGTAACTGCAGTAACTGTCGCGTCATTTGCTAATCTTACGAACCTCGAACTCATAACCTCATTTTGCATGTAAAGACGCAGCATTCTCGAGACTCCGAAAGTTAAAAAAATCCGTGTATACCCGACAAAAAAAATGTCATATCTTGCATCCTTGTCTTGTCTTGCGTTGCTGCTCTGCTGTTCGGACGAATGAACTTCGAGCAGCAAAAACTTGCGCCGGAAGTGCTAGTAACTTTCAGTGAATTGCTGCTGCTGCTGCTACTTTTTGCTGCCCATGAAATCTTACCTTAATACTCCTATATTGCTAAAAGGGTCTGAAATATGGCTACTTTTCTACGGTGCCGACAATAATGGTGTCTCTATCTCCATCACATTAGAGCTTTCTGCGCAAGTCAACATCTGGCACTTGCGTAGAACATTACTATCGCAGTTGCGCAGAGCATGTCAATTGGATGGTGCAGAAGTGAGTTAGAGATACATTCTGTTTCTCTTAGTTCTTAACCCCTCCACTTATAGGAATTAGCAATATAGGAGTATTACATATATGAGTTAGTCTGCCAACCGTTAGTTAGCCAAGGACCCGATTGGCCGGCGCGATCAATCTACAGCCAATCATCACTCTCGAGTTCAAACAGAATAAAGTTAGCCCGAATAGGGTATAGTTGAACGCACTCCCTAGAATACGGAAGTTTTGAGTTGGTTTCCTGAAAAGGTCACGGTATATGTAATACTCCTATATTGCTAATTCCTACAAGTGGCGGGGTCAGGAACTAAGAGAAACGGAATATGCCTCTAACTCACGTCTGTAAAGTTCAGTTAACATGTTCAGGAATAGAAGAAGAAGTTAACATGTTCTGCGCAGTTGCGATAGTAGCGGCGGATTGGAGGGTTTTGAAAGTATCTAACCTTAAAATTGAAATATATTTTATGCTTGAACGTGAATGAGTTTATAAAATATTTTTAGCCAATGAAATAATAATTTGAAACGTATGAGCGAATCGTCGATTTAATCTTAACCTTCGAAACATTATTATACGTGTAAATGTTCTACGCAAGTGTCAGATGATGACTTGCGCAGAAAGCTCTGATTCGAACATGATAGAAAGAGACATTATCGTCGGCACCGTACAAAATTAGTCTCATTTCAGACCCTACTAGCAATATAGGAGTATTACATAAAGCTGTCCAAGGAGATCCCATGGTTAATGGCACCAAACATGACACACCTACATATGAATGTCGCCCCCTAAATTCTCACAAATAAAAAATTATTTCGCAAATCTGAGGTGTGTGAATTGTTCCTTCGATACAAATGTTTGGCGTGAAATAGCAGAGGCTAGCCAAAAATGAACGTGAACTTAGAATAAAATATTAAAGTAGCTGTCACACGGATACACACACTGACACAACAAACATGGCTGCCGCATGAGCCGAGTGAAATTTAACTATTGTGATATGATGATTTCTTGCGCTTTCCAAGTACTGAGCACTATTTCACTCTAAACAATATTATTGTAGAAATAGTTGAATCCCCATCTTGAGCTAAAATAGAATCTGCTTTCGGAGAATTTAGGGGGCCAAATTTTATAGCTAATAGATGGCGCCACCATTGGTTCATCGACTCAAACTGTCAGGACTCATGGCCATGTTTACACCGTTAAAAGATTTGATACTGGCCATGTTTACACCGCACACTTGATACGCGTACCAAGTACCAAATGGCGTACCAAGTTGTTTGGTGCGTACGGTGTAAACAGTTGTGTATCAGCTTAGTCTGATACCCCTCAATAAGCGTAATCAGACCAAGCTGATACGCGAACCAAGCGTTTAACTTGCAGTTTAAACAGATTCGGTTGATGCGTACCAAACTGAACCATCAGCGTAGCTGCAAAATTCAACTCAGCCTGGGTATTATCTTCTAGCTCAAACTTACGTGTACAAGAAATCGCCTAAAATTATAAAACGTCTTGTAAAAAAGTTGACTGACAACCAAAGCCTGCAGCAGCAGCAGACGACGTTTTGACTTTCGGTGTGCATACCAAAATATTAGTTCGAACGACACTCGCAAGTTAGCCGATGTAAACGGATGCGACTATGCTCTTGGTTCGCATCAGCTTAATGCGAGTATCAAATCTTCCAGCGGTGTAAACATGGCCTCTTCCATTGAATGCAGTTCTGCCATTTGATAGTAATCATTATACCAGTTCAATTTGGCCCGATCGGCCATTGAGCCTTCTATGATGTTGGAATCTCAACGATGAAATATTTCACCGGGGCCAATGATCTTGGCTTCAGAAGTTTCTCTGTCAAAAAGTCAACCGAAAAGCTTTACACTTGCAGAACTTATTCAAAATAATATGATAAAAGCAGCTGCAGAGTGAAATTTAAAAAGTAGCTCCCAGTTTCAGAAAATATTTTTTTTTTGTAGAATTCATTGTAATTTTTGGGTTGTGATCAAAACTAAAAGATCTGATAGAAGTTGGAAATTCTTAGGATTCAGCTCTGTATTTGCTTCTGTAACATAATTTTGAATACGTTCCATTCAAGTTTGCAGATCTTTCGTTATTTCTTGGAATTGAGGAGACCTTACGCCGCCAAAATCATGGGCTCCGGAGGAATATTGCATCGTTCAGTTTTCAGCATCATCATAGGCTCAACAACTGATCGAACTAATAAACTGGTATAATAATCACGATTAAATAGCAACATTTCAGTTAGGCTTCTTGAAGTGCTCTAATCTGATTGTTTTAATATTTCCATACAATTTTCTATATTTCACTACCACGTCTCGAGAAGAACCGCCAAGTCAGGTAACTTTTCTCTTTCGCATGAAACTTCATGCTTTTGATATCTGTTCCTTAGCTGCTCACATTAATATCAGTTAGGAAATAGGAGATTGTAATGATAAAGTCTCAGTAATAATTCAAGATGGAGTACAATGGTATTATCGTGATAATCAAAAATTCATTATTTGCTCAATAATATTAATAGATAACTGCAAATCTAACTGCCAAATTAATTTGTCATGAATGTCATTCGTATGCCAACAATTTTTCTGTATTAGTTTATAGATAAAGTCGATGTGAAGATATGGAAAAAGGGATAGATAATCTCAGTATTATAAAATATAATCTGCAGAGTTGTTTTTCGATATGCAAAAATATATCTTGAAGAACTATTTGGAATTTATAGAATTTGAGAAAAAGTTAGGGGCCCTCTCAATAACACCCGTAGTTAGTCTGAGCACGGCCCTGGCGGGTAGTAGTTCGAAAACTCAACGCGTAGCGCCGCTGCCATCAACTTTAAAAATGGCCGGACCCCCTCGGACAGCCATAATGAGTAGCCATTTATCAGCGCGAGTGAGTGATACGCGCATGCGCATGTCAAGTGGTTAGACAGAGATAGAAAGCACTTCGCGATCTGCTTTCTGTTTCTTTCCGCAACGCGTATATTCTCCTGGCTTAGCTACTCTATCTGTAATACCTCCATGCAGGGGGGTGACACATGCTATTCTCCCTGTACTTAAAAATGAAACGTATTTTGTCCGCATTTTTTAGTTCCTCTATCGCTCTGTATGTGGCGCTAGTTATTCTCTGCTCGAGTGGCTCGAGCGCTGATTGAATCACACTCACTGATTTCTATACCAACTTTATACTAGATCAGTGATCACATTGCAAGCACAAGATTACTAGCGCCATATACAGTACAATAAAGAAACTAAAAAATGCGGACAGAATGCGAACCGATTCTAGCAGTCTGTGTCACCCCCCTGCCGCCGTGCCTTTAGTCGAAAAAATTTTGGCCGCTAGAGGCGCTAACGGCGGTAGATTCAAAATATTTTTTACACGTTCGACAACTTCTAGAATCAAAAGCTCTTGAATATAAATATTTATGTTCATTTTTTAGAGCTATTTCATATGATTTGTTAACAATACGATGTGACATGAGAGTTGTTACGGAAACTGTGTGACAAAAATTCATATCTTCTGAACGAAATCTGCCCCCATGATAACATTTATACACGTTGTTTTTGAAAAACTAATTTTATATTAATTTCTTTCAACTTTTCGGAGCTGCCATATTCTTTTGCATATCATGACTTTAAAGCTCACTCGGAACTGAAACTTTTTGATCTGCAACATTTTTTTGTATAATGTTTGATTCTCGAGTTATACTCAATTGAAACATGGACATTGTCGATTTTCGCCACTGTGACGTCGACTGCTGACATCTAAACAACTTCGAATAAAAATCTACAAAAAATCACACATACTCTTATCAACTAACAACAACGTTTCACAAAGTTTGAACCAGTTCTGAGGGGGTGAGCGTTTTGGCCTGATGCAATATATGGGGCATTCCACATGGAATGCCTTATATATTGAACGATAACTTGCCCCCTAATTTTCATATAACAATGGTCGTTGTTTCATCTAACGGGGAATTGAACGTACTTGAAAATGATTAGTTTCCCGAAGCTCTACGATTTTTTTTCACTTAGATACAGTGTGTCAAACGCAAGTGTCTAAACATCATTCTCAAACAATAATTGAATATAAGCTCTGAATTGTAACTTGTTTTCTATACAAAACGAAGATACTAGTTAAGACTGCTATCTTCGAAGTTATTATTCGTCATTTATTCTAGTTAAAAGCGATTCAAGCAATAATAGATATTTACACTTGCACGTGTGAGAAAAGATTAACTTACCAGCAGCAGCTAAATATTTTCCATCTGGACTGAAGGCAAGACTGTAAATTGTTGATTGCGCGCCGACGTAAACTCTGACCAAACTACCGTCATCTTTACTCCAAAGCCTGACGGTTTTGTCTGCGGACCCAGTTGCTAGATACCGAGCATTGGGATGGAATCTAACACACTGAAAAAAGCAATTTTACAATGATTGAATGATGATGTAACTAGAATTCTAAACAAAAGTTATTCATATTGAAAAATATATAGAAAAAATATATACATTCAATAAAAACTTACATTGACGTCTTGAAAATGACCAGCAAATATTCTGAGAGGGAAAGTTCTATCCAGAGACCAGAGTTTGGCGGTACGATCGTGCGAACCAGTTGCTACATACAAATTAAATACGCTGGTATCCATACACCATATGGGGTAATTATGCCCACTGAAACATAAGAATTTTCGAATAATCAAGAATTTGAATTGAATTGAAAGGACCCCGCATTTGTCCTCATTTAAAAGCGGTTTCGATCAAATTCCATGAAACTTTAGCATGTTGCATTTCAAACCATGCTGATTAAAAGTCTTCATTGGCCAAACCCCCTAAAGGTAAAGATTTCCAAGATATTTAAGCTGCCACAGAATCTGTCAAATACGAGGAATTTTGTTGACAAATTGAGCCTTAGTTACGCAATGTAGACAGATGAAATAAGGTTTCCCAGAACAAGTGTGTGTTTCTACAGGGCGCTTGCCCCCTATCTTGAGTGAAAGACATTCTCATATCATGTAATCGGCGAAAATAAAAGAACGCCGCTATGACAAATATTGGTTTGTTGAAGACAACAGCAGTGATACGATTTTCATTATTCGTAATAAACATATTGGGAATTCTACATTAGAAATGACTGGGAAAGTGCCCTATAGTTTACTCTAGACTTCAATACGAAAATTATACCCAGTAAATTCGTGTCCGCGTTTAGGCTATATTTGTCGACGAAAATTCCGCGTTTTGCCGTCATCAAATACAGGGTGAGTTTTCTCCAGGTCCGAATGAGAGAGGGGCTTATTCTACCCATACTTGTTATATGACTGAGAATCCCTATTTCGCTTCTCTCACACAATAACAAGTCTATCTGTTTGTGTGGTAATTGACATTCAAATAATAACAAGTATTGGTATAATAAGCACCTCCCTCGTTCGAGCCCAGAGAAAACTCACCCTGTAGATAGGACTTGCAAGTTGTGTGGCGCCTCAAGTATAAAGTTCGAAAATTACAGCTGCCAAGGGCAGCATATTTCCACCATGCATGTAATGTATACATATCAGGGTGGGCCAAATAAACCAACTGTTTTTTTTTTTTTTCAAAAGTTACTCTTAAAAACTCTTCTTCACGATCAAATAACGAGCCTCGAGAAAACTCAGCTCTTAATATTAATATTCAGACATCGTTCGTCGCTGTTTTATTTTATATTTAAAGCACACGGGACTGGTTTTGGCGGCACTTTTCGATTTTTATATCTCAAGAACTAATCTACTTAGAAAGATTCTGCATAGCCACTTTTGTTCAAAATTGAACGCTCTACAAAAAAGGTCTCTTGGTCTTTTTCGATGAATCGAACTGTTTTCTCATTCATGGTTATCAACCAAGTTATTTGAACTTTATACTTATATAACTTGGAAACTTTGGGGGGTTTGCCTCATGGAGACTTTTGATCAGCATGGTTTTCAGTGCAACATACTCCAGTTTCATGTAATTTTTCTAAAACCGCTTTCAAATAAGAACAGATGAGGGGTCCTTTGAAAATATGTTAAGGAAAGGTTTACGTCGTTTGTAATCTAGATCACATTTAAATAACAAGATTCCAATCGGCTTTATATACTTGTATATAGCTGCACATGAATAATCGTTCAGTCGCCATGCCCTCATATCTTTGTCACTTGATACAGATAGTAGAATGTCAGCTTCGGGAATGAATTTCAAATCATGCACAACATCCGTGTGACCTCTCATTACAATTGCCCCCGCTTCATCCCTTTAAAAATAATAAAATACATCTTGAATGCAAAATCTAAGCAAAGTTCATCTTCAATTAAGAATCAGATAATAAACAATTAATGCTTAATATTCTACCAAACTTACATGTGATCATCACTCTGTAAACTTCTACTCGTTGACGGATTGTCACAGGCAAAAGTTGGCGGTGATGCTTTAAGTCTTCGCCTTGTAAGTACCGTGTCTCCTATACCCCACAGTCTTATCTCTGAAGTGCTGAAACCGGCTGCTAGCCTGTCTATATTAGCCGTAACTGCTCCACAGCTGGCACTAAAGATATTCAAACATTTTATGGGTAATACAAATTGAGGAAATAATAACATCAGGAGTTAATCCCTTGGTAGTATATCTTCAATGTTTAAATGAAAAAATACTCATTATGCTGCGATTAGTTTTGAAGTTTGAACAAACATTTATCACAGTATGGAGATGTTGTATTTTCATATCCTTACAAAATAAATTATTTGCTTATAGCCTATAGGTATGTTGAACCTTAATGAACATTTTTAAACTTACTTTTCATTGGCGTTACTAACAGTGTAGACTCTCAGTGGTTGATGAACGTTACTACGGATCAATCGAATCGCTTCTTGCAATTCACGCATTTCACGATCCACACCAGTACCGGAAGGCTGCTCCACATGCCCATTAATCACGGATTCCCCTCTTGGTACACGATCCCTGCTTCCATCTTCGTCCGGATGTATTTCGGCTAGTTTTTTAATAATTGTCAGGTGTGTGTTCATTACCTGAGTAAAAAAAAAAAACTTTTCAGTTGGAAAATGAAGAAATATATTAATCAGAGAAAAAAAAACCATTAATTTTTTAATACAAGCCAATCATTGTAATTCTGTATCATTGATTACCTGCATTAAAATGACGTGCCCTTGTTTTGCGATAAACTTTTGAAGACATAGATGAGCATCGTCGGACATATCAACTTTATATTTTCTAGTTCTGAATGCATTGACCAGTGGCCTGAGTTCAATATCTTGAATAGAAAATACACTAGACAGTTCTTCTAAAAAGTCTTTTTCTGTGTCAGAGACAAAGTCGTTTTGGTACATTTTCAAAAATTGAACAGCTGCCTGCCTATTACCACCATGTAACATTTCTAAATACAAATGACAAAAAATTGGATACAATACTCCACGTAGCTCACATCTCAACTTTTCATTAGCTATCGTTTGAACCCATACTTTTAATCTGTAATCAAAAAATATACGCTTATTTAGACAACCGTTCATATATGTTTGAACAAATAAAGCAACGTTTTAATGTGGTTTGTTTTTTGGGGGGGGGGGGGGGGGGGGGGGAGTCGTCAGAAGGGTAAATAAAAACAGTAATAATATCATCATAATTAAAAATTTTTTATCCTGCTGACTATAAACTCTATGCAAATGCGATAGCCATGGATCTCATTCCAGTGTTTTTATTGGAAAGAATAGTTGAAAAATCATATCAACTTATCAAGCCTCATTTTTGATTAGTGAAATTCTTGAAACTTACCTCCACAATGTACAAAATAACTTGATTGGCAAGTAGTATGTATGAATCTCAGTTTTCTACTTAATCTCTAACAATCTAAACTTGATTAAAATTAAAGAATTTTGTTGAAAGAATGATCACAGATTGCTTGAACATGAATTATTGTTGAATTAAATCATTTTTTTCTGTATAAGTGTATACTACCCAATAATTAAGGGACCTGGTTTTTTTTGTATTTTTCAAGTCCTTACAACTCAATATCAAAATGTATTAACATACGAGCCAATCACAAGGTGAGATTTTTTACTATCAGTTGTGCTCTTCTTTCAAACTTTTCTTTAGGCATTAAATGAAAATGTTTGGATTGAAAAAAAATAACTGCATCCCAATTATTGATATACACAAAAAAACCGTGAACATATGTATGTACATACCACACACACATGCAATTGAATTTCTTTCTTTCCACTTTTGGCTGATATAAAAACCAAAATTATACAAATTTCTACCCAGAAACACCAACTGGCATTAGTATAAATAATCATTGATAAATGAGGTTGATGAATCCTTTGACCACAAGTTCCATGCAATCCCTGATGCATAAAGGCATGTGTTTTAATAATTCACCATTGATGATTGTTCGTTTTTGCTATGTGCAACGTCATCATTCGCTGTTAAACATTACTGATAGATTTAACCGGTAAGATAAAATGAATTCCAATTTTTAAATTTGATCAGAATACAAGAAAAAAAACATCAGCAAGTGATAAAGGGAAGATTAGACCATAACATTGAACGTAGAAAGAGTGAAAAAATAAAAATAGTGTAACAACAAAACCGGTTAGACTATAAGATATTTATTTAGAATTGAACAAACTTCTTAAATTATGTTGGTGAAAATTTGAAAAATTTACTTCCATTAAGCTCAGGTGATTATAGGGATAAAAATATTGAATAATTTAGTGACGCGGGTTGAAATTGCCAGTTGCTTATGCCACCATTTATCAGTTATAGATGATAAGTTTTTTCTTTTTTTTTTTGCTTAGGGAAACAATTGAAGAGAAAATTTCAAGCACAGGGTTTTAATTATACATACAGTTTATATAATTAAATATCTAATATCGCTTATACGTACTTGTGATATGCCTGATCAGCTACTCCAGCATCATTAGTTATAGCGCTAAATACGATTGAATTTTCTCGTGAAGTACCACATTCGACAGTTGCGCTTAATGTCATTTCTTCGCTAGTCAGACACCCCGATAGTTCAGATTTTCGGAAAACGTCACTCTCCTGTGTAGTTTTTATCGTAGTAAACATTGTGAAAGGTTATGTCTTGTTATGGATCGAACAAGGTTAATTCCAGCTTTCCAAAAGATTGATAAAAAAAAGGTTATCATCACACCCACCTGATAGTGCCGACGTTTCAAGTAGGATTCCACAGTAGCGTTGATTATGTCAATTTTCGATCGTTTCATCTTCATTTAAGCCTGAAAGCATGGAATTTGCGTATTTTAAAAATACGCCGATCGTCAACTGGATCAGGGTTTGACGCCATCACAATACTGAAAAGCACGCTGCCGTCGGCGACCAATCAAACCTGGATTCTTACCGTCAATTATTTTGTAACGGTATTTTCATTGGCGCGTATATGTATGTTAGCGGATACTGCCGCTACCCAAACTTCCGCTCTTGATAAATTTGACGTAAACAGCTGATCGACAACTCGTACAGGTGTTGGTCCCGTTCCCTTTAAAATACGAATTCTTACATACGAGTATTAAGTATTCGTTTCTTTCTAACATTTTCAACATGGATTCTCAATCATCACAAATTCAAAACGATGAGACTGTCGCAACCTTTTCTACCTCGCGGAAAAACAGCGTTAAAATAAACAATTTTCAAGGTTAGATTGACATTTAATATGATTGATTTTCACTTTTACGTAAAAAATATTGTTTCAATATGTTTTTAAGACGCAGACGTACAATTCACAATCTTTTTAAATATCTTATTATGCTTTATTTCTTCTCTTTTGTAATCTATACATCTACCTTTATTTTGATGCGTTAATATAGCTTGAGCCTAATCGCCTAAGTTTGAAGTTCAGTTGTAATTCAACAAAATCATTGACTGATCCTTTAAACGTTGAAATTCACGATTATACTTAAAAAGAAAAAAACAACAACAACAACGCTCTTACCCTTTATAAATATACAGAGTGACCCATTTTAGATTTCCCAGGCCAATAACTCAAGAGCTAAGCAAGATAGTGAAAAATGTTTCAAACGAAAGTTGTATGGTTTCAAAGGGGCCATTTGATAATACTATGGGCTTCGAATTTTTATGAGGTTTTATGGGATTTTTATGGGGTGACTTATGTTGTTAAGACTATTTTCTAGTACAGATTCAGAATCTATACAAAAAATATAATACTGTTGTAGGAAACGTTTTTTCTAAACGTTCCATTTTTTATCATGAAATAATGAAGTTAACTATAACGTTACAAAGCTAATAATGTAACAACATTCTTAAGGTTATGAATGATTTTCAAAAATGACTTGCCAAGATTAATCAATAAAAATGAAAAGCTTTTTACTCTTGATATTGTTTTCTTGAACTCCATAAAAGTTTCCTATAAAGGTCATGTATTTTTTTCTGTAGATCATGAATCTGCACTAAAAAATAGGGGATCTTATTTGAAAAACTAAAGTTACCTCATTAAAATGCTATGAATCCCTATAAAAATTCAAAACCCACAGCATTATCAAATGTTCCCCTT
The DNA here is from genome assembly GCA_963924015.1 of Macrophya annulata. Classification (NCBI taxonomy): domain Eukaryota; kingdom Metazoa; phylum Arthropoda; class Insecta; order Hymenoptera; family Tenthredinidae; genus Macrophya; species Macrophya annulata. Next base: position 10,247,908 of record OZ001263.1, read on the forward strand.
AGAACCCTACAACCTTTGTCTGAAACATTTTCCACCATCTTACTTAGTTCTCGATATATTGGCCTGGAGAAATTAAAATGGGTTACCCTGTATATCTTCAACTCGATTTTACAAAAACCGTGAAAAAATATCTCTGTATAATTTGAACAAAATTGAAAATGAAATTTTAGTTTCAGTATCATAAATGATTGCACATCAAGTATTTTGCGATAATTTTTGCACTCAACTATCGTCAAGACCAGACAGTAATTTAATGATAATAATTATTGATTACAGAACCACAGGGAATTATGAATTGTCCAAGACGTACACAGGGTGATGGCATGGAGAACATAGCGGATGAGAAAGTAGAAAAAAAACAAATAAAAGTCCGTCTTGGAGATACTCTGATTTACCATCCCACAAATTTGAAGCAATCAAATTCTACGACTCCAGTAACACCTGTGGGAATGATAGTGAACCTTACACCTAGGAGCGTTTCCCAAGTGAAAAAAGAAAAGCATATATTAAGCTCCTTGAAATCAAAAGAGCCAAAATTCGTACCATACGAACCTTACAAAGCAGCTGTTAATCCCATTATTCCATACCAAAAGAAGCCTAGGAAATCATCAAAGAATAACTTGGACATAAATGTAATGGTTTCTCAAATGGCAATGCTGAAGGCTAACGATGCCGAGAAAAGGAATCAGGCTCAGAATAAAGGTTTAGAAAGTGGTACTGAAAATATTGTCACAGACGCCGCAGAGATCGAAAGAAAAGCATATGAAAGTGAGATTCAAAAACTGAAAGAGGAAAATTCCCAGCTTGAAAGTCAACTGAAGTTTCAAGCCCAGGTAAAAGGAGTTCCGAATAATTTTAAGGGACTTTATATTCTAGAATTGAAGTTAATCTAATCAATTGGCGCAGGTAAATGGAGAGCTTAAAAATCTACTGGTCGCTGCTGTGGGAGAGGATCTTGAGACCAAAGTTCATTTGTTGACTGAGGATAAGCTTCAGCTAGCTCGCGCTTTGCTTAACTCTGCACAACACCTCAACACTCATCAAGAGCAAACAGAATGGCTTGCCGGTCAGTGCGAGGTTTGGAGAAGCAAATTTTTGGCTAGCAGGTACTGATAATAATGATATTTAGATGAATCTACGGCTGAAGGATATGCGTCAACTTATTATCGAGCAAATAGCTTAGAAATTATTAAATATCACTTGGTTGTATAATATTTTAGCTTGATGGTAGAGGAACTTGCTCGATGGAAAGCAGCGCTTTGTCAGAGAACTACAGATCTTCAAGAGACAATAAAAAGACTGTTAGAAGAGCGGAGCAAAGTAAGAGATACTACTCTCAGAACATACAGGTATATTTAATAGGAATTGAAATTTTTTATGAAGTTGTTTCAGTAGCCGAAGCTCAAATTTGAGCATTTTGCACCCTGGATATTTAAATAGTAATACAAGTTAGGAATCTGTTTTCTTTCTTCTATTACATAGGAAATAGTTCATATTCACAGCTACCATTTTTTTAGCCAGGGTCTTTTGATTCACGGCTTGGAATCTGGTAAATTCAATTCTTAGAATTTCGTTGCAACTAAGATAGTCAGGCATAAAAATAAATAATCTTAGAATTTTTTTGTGAACCTTGACAACTTTTTCACACTCTGTTTGAGTACGGCGTCACAAAAGTGAAAGAAAAATTTTACAAGGAAGTCCTTGAGTCGACATCATTTGTTTTTTGAGGAAACAAGTCAATTTCTTTGAAATTCTACATCAACATAAGGACGTTAAATTTTTCCAAGACATGTATACTATCTGGAAATCTTGTTTTCATTAAATTTCTTTAAAATACCAATGATTATTATTTTCAGTATTTTAAATGTATTTCTAGTATTCCACTGAAGTAGGTAAGCTTTACGCCGAAGACAGTAATACAAGCAGCATTGTTCTCTATCTTATCATTAGGACCCTGAGTTTACTTCGTGAGAACTTTGATTCTGTTGGGACAGTGTCAAATCGTAGACATGAATTGCCTAGTACAAATATTGTCGATTTAACCGATGGCTCATGTCAACTTGCTGAAATTCTTAAAGTACAGCTGCTCGGTGGTATGGACAAGATAAATCTTAGAAAAGAAATAAACATTGTTGGTTTAGAGATGAAAACGATCGCCGAAAAGAATGCCGAACAGGTGAGTTATGCAGTCTGTTCATCTTCACATAGACTTGGATCTATTCTAAAACTGTCAAGACGTTATTGTTATTATGAATGTTATCTTGTATTCTAGTCAAAGCGTTCGGCAAGAATAATTATCGCATAATTTATTGATTTCAGCTGTTGATGAGTCCAAATTTGTTATTATCTGGAAGACCAGATGTAGCCTGTAGTGCCGTTATGGGTGCTGCAGTAGCAGTGGGAGGTCAACTATTTCTCCCTTCGCGATCTAGCTGCCCAAACATAGCTTGTTGCCCACATTGCAGCGGAGAGATAAAACAAATCTGAAATATTTAGAAGTACAAGGACGTTCAAAAATGATGAAATTATTACATGTCTCTATGGAAGGAGACATTGATCCAAAAATTACGTGCTTCCACCTTATGTGATTCATTTTATCAATGTTATAAGTTTATCAAAGTATTTTTTACAATTTTACCATTCTTTCTCTTAGATTATATCTATAATATCGAACACCAAGCTAAGAAGTAAAGCGCTTGACCGCTGTTCAAATTGGGTAGATGGTACCGGTGATTTCACTGATTCAATAAAACTTGATTCTCACTCAGATATAAACGTACAACAATGCATAGGAGTTATATTAAGAGTTGTGCCAAATTATTTTTCATTCAAATTTATTAGAATATTTGGAAAATTATACTATTAAGAAAATTATACTATTTTACGGATAAAACTGATATCCCTTGTCTGTCTTTTACTAACTGACTTGATACTCCGCAGCAGTGTTGCAAATCGTTAATTATTTTTGTAATTCGATTACCTATTCAATTACTCTTATGCTGTGTAATTGAATTTATTTTAATTACGCATCACTCTCATATTATATGTAGATTGTAATCAAATAAAAATTTGTAATTAACCCTGTGCCAGCAAAATGTATTTTTGCTACCTTCGTCAGCAAATTGGGTCTTTCAAGGTTTTCAAGCTATAAATGCAGTATAAAAAATCTTAAAAAATTCAAGTATGCTCTCGAAGGCCTCAAGAACCTATTTCTACCATTATATTGGTCTGATCCTTGTTTTGGTTTCTTAGGCGAGTCGGAATTAGAGTAAAACTGGAATTCCGACGGTGCCTTAAAATACCCAGATTACTGACGGAGGGTTAAAGAAAGTTCAATTATACATAACAAAAGTAATGAAGTACCTAATTGAAATAAATTTAATAGCAATTGTTACAATACTGTTTCGCAAGTATCTCACAAGAATTTGCCTGCACACAATAAATACTACAGTAATTTTCGCGCAATTAACATTATCGTAGCATTCCCGATATCATGAGAAATAATATTAAACTGATGAAATGCGATTGAAAATGGGGTGAGATAGAATGGATTTTGGGATAAACCGCTGTTTAGAATAGACAAGTATAGTCTATTTTATTATAATTATCATAAATTTATAACAGTTATTTAAATTTCAATAATACGTAGCAAATTCTGGTAAATTTATATTTTTATATTGGAGTATAATTAGGAAAAATAACTACTGACTTCATTCTATATTCATTTATTCTAATTAAATGCAAATCGCAGTAGCACTAGCACGTTAACTTTTGTAGAATAGATATATTATTCAGTTAAAAATAATGAACATTATACTTTATCCTGTATATCGAGCCAAATATAAGCCAAAATTCTCTAGGATTGAAAAAAAATAATCCAAAGAACGAAAAAAGGGGGAAAGAAGGAGTTTCTTTTTCAACAGTTATTTATTTTTCAAACCTATAACGGCAACGACGAATATATTCGTAACAATATTACTGATGAGAGACATCAACCGCTAACCGAGTTAATTATATCTAATCGTAGATAAATTTATGTATTATACCTGTACACATATTTATTTATATTAATTATGTAAAAACTTTATTAACGATCAAAAATAATCAATAAATGGAATGATAGTAGGATATGAAAAGTGTGTTGTATAACTTATGAATGCATTGATAACTTGAATGGAATTTAGATTGAATTGATTAGATAATAACTTCAAAAAAAATTTATTATAATTTATGTATCTAATTATTATTATTTACCATAATCAATTCTTATAATTATTTCATCTTATTTTTACATCTTACAATAACGGCAGCATTTAATTGGGTATAATAATATAATAGGCATGCGAAGGCGTAGATCTCTAATACCCTTGTAAGATTTCAAACTGAAATTTCAGGATATCATTCAATTTGCGTCTGATGTGAGCAGAAAAATGAGATTTGAAAGTGGTGAAGCATTAAAATTAAAAGATGAAACAATTTTTTGCCAATGTCGAATATGCTGATAAATTGTAATGAACCTGACGATAACTAGCTAGTTTATTTACAGTTCATAAAATATTCTTAAAATTAAATGCAGGTATTTCTAACGAGCTAGATAACATGTTATGATACAGAACACCTAAAAACTTGTTTCGAACACGCTATTCATCGCTGTTTTCACCAATACGTCTGAACCTGCTATGCTGTGTTGTGATATCGACGATTTGCGATTTGAACCCTCAATTACCTGAAACAGATATCACATTCTCAATTTCTGACTTTTCAAATACCCTACTATACCAACTAGTCTAAAATCATATAATCCTTTCTTGCAGTTAGTAAATGAGAATGAATCCAATCTTACCGTTCCATGACTTAGAACAAGCGTTCTTTGACAATAGCGAACTCTTTGAGTAGAGAGCACAATTACTGTATACTCGGTAAACACATCCCTTAAAACTATTTCTATAGTTTTTTCCATGTCTGCTCCCAAGTCTGTGATTGATTCTTCGATAATTATTATCTGGAATTCCAATTTAATCATGTTGATCATCCGAACTCCTTCATTCAACGATATTATGAATATTATAAATGATTTTTCAAATTCGAATACTTACCTTGATCGTTTTTCGAAGAATTACTCGGGCAAAATACATCAATTTTCGTTCACCCGCTGTAAAACAGTTAGTCGCATCGCTTTCTAATTTGTCTACAAGTTTTGAGACCTTTTCCCAAAGATAGACTCGTTGCAGAGCTACCATCAACTCTTTTTCTGATATCTTTCCTGTCGGATCCAAATTATATCTAGAATACGTAGTCATTCAGAACATTTGATGATGGTAATTTTTCACATACGATAGGAGACTGAATTTATTTCAATCTTTCATATATTGTGAGCACGACTATATTACTTACTTTATACTGCCATTAAATAGCAACGGATCACCTGGTATGAAAGTGATACACTGTCTTAGCTTGTTCGTTGGTATATCACTAATATTGGTATGTCCTACAGAAATCTTTCCTGATGCAATTTCAATAAATTTGTACAGCGCAGATAGTATTGAAATTTTACTGTTTGTTTGTGGACCGATTAGAGCTGGAAAGTAGAATTGGTAAAATAGGCAATTATGTTGAGAGTGCAAAATTAAACGGTTCAATTTTATAGTAGATGAGATTGGGTAGTATAATCGAGGTATTCAATTTATACAAACCAATGCTTTCCCCAGATGCAACTTCAAAATTTATTATCTCCAGATCCGGATCAATATCCAGGCCTATGCCCAGCATAACGTTGTCAAACTTGATACTACCATCTATCGGCCAATTTGTAGGTAGACTGGTATTCCCTGGTCTTTCTTTTAGAATGTTCTGTAAAGATAAGAGTAATCGATAATGAAAAAAAAAAAATCAAAAACATATCAAATCAAGTTTTGGCATCTAGTTATTACCAAAACTACTTATTGAGATAAGAAGTTTCCAATTTTTATTAATACAGTCATTTTCACCTCCATGTAAAAATCTAGTCCAGTAATAGCCATGAAGCTGGTATATGCACTCGTGTATGCTCCTGTTATATTGACAGTGCTAGCAATCAATTGCAATGTACAGATTGTTGCTAGAATCATAAGCTCGAACCGATTTCTTATGCCACTCAAAAGGACACAGATTAATACAACTGCGACTAAGGTCAATGCTGTAACATCATATACTTAGTTATTCCTTGATAATAATCATGAATCGGTGCTCATTTTATCCAAATGATACTGAAGATCTATTTCTATTATTGTAAGAGTTTGAATGGATATTTAATTATTAGTTCACTTCCTTAGATTCTAAGGGGGTATACCATACACTATGGAAATCAATTTTTTTCTAATCACTCAATTGCTTCGAAGAAAAATTCTATTGACTCAGTTTTTCACAGCTGATTACATTTATTTTAAAACATAATTAGAGATTATTTGATATGGATTTCGCCCTAGATAGATTCAGCTTACCGAAGAAAAATTGGTTGTCACAGGGTCCAAGTCGCAACATTGATGAACAAGTCGCAACATTGATTGGAACTCTTTTGAATTTGGGGGGGAATATTCTAAATTTATGTCATTTCGGAGCAAATCAGTCGTTAGTGCTATCAATCTATGTAAGGCTAAGTCCATAAAATCGAAAATAATTCTGAATTGTGTATCAAAATAATAACAATTGTTTGTGAAAAGACTGAATAAATAGAATATTTCTTCGCAGAGTACAGGTGATTTTAAAGAATTATTTCCAAGATCTACACACATATACCCCCTCAACAAAATGAATACCATCACTTTTGTAATAAATTCAAAACTACCGTTTAAGATCATTAACTGATCAGGAGTTAATAATTACAGAGAAGAATACCAGTATGTATGAAAATTCTTCACTGTCAGATTTTTGTTCATTTTCAAGCATTATATATTACAGTATTCAGTAAATCACTATTACCTCCGAACAATTTGATTCTATATTCCATCCACAATTTAATCGAGTATAACATAAAATTGTAGGTTGAATTATGATCGCAGTACCTGTAAAACCTGTAAAATTTATACTTGTCAGATTAGGAAACGATGATAGTTGAATAATCGCGAATTGTTATCACAATCACTACTCACTTTTTTTTAAAATCTTTTTCCTTATGATAAGCTTGAATAGTTGTACGTCCTTCAATAGTATTCAGAGCGTGATTGTATATTGGTACAACAGAGTTGACTTTTGCCTCGTATAATCCTGTAATCGCTCCGCTGTAATAAAAGCAGAAATATCTACACCGATAATATATCTTCAGTTATATCACGCATCTCTTGGATTTTGAAAAACCATTTTTATAAAAATCTTCAGTAGATTTGTAAGTATGTCGAGACTCTTCAGAGAGATATTATAAATTATTGCGAACCCAATGTTGCGTATTTTTATATCTTTTTTTGTTCTTTATATTCTTGTTAACTTACCGAACGTACATGCTGTATAAAATAGTAACAATGATAAACAGTGCAATTGGTATGAGTAGCCAAGGTGAAATTATTCCAAGTATTGCTGAACTAAATGTGCTAATCCCTATGTGCATCAGAATAGTAATTAGTGACCTTGGCAGTACAGAGTCGACTGAAAATAAATATCAGAAAATATTTATTCTGAGGGAATATTGAGCCTATCAGTACAAAATGAATCGAATTTCTAAGTTTCCATGTATGATGTGAAAAGTTGAAAGAGTTATTTTCGTATTTGTATAACAATAGTATTTGATAGCATGTGGTATACCTTCATATAAATTCAAGCTGCATATGTTAAGAAGAACGGATATTGGTGTCATTGTAAAAAGAGACATTTGAGCAGTGCAGAGACCGTCGATCCATTGGTTATGCAACTCCATTGCAGCTCCGAAAACAGCCTGCAGTAAAGAATTATTAGGATACCGATTATGGTTTCTTGAAATTTTTTTTGGTCCAAGAATTGCAGTAATAGAATCAGTTTACTTGCCTTGTTGTAAACAATCATTAAAATCAATCCAAATACTATAATGGAGCCAACCATTGCGGAGAATATAATTATAACATGAGTATTGTTATCAATTATCCTCTGAAATGGAATGAAAAAAAATCAACTGTGGTGTACTCCGTGTTGATGAGTTATACATAACAGAATAACCAGAATCTATGATATACAATTTATTCATATTCACAATTTGAATCTAAGAACTTTATAATTTTAATATTTCACGTAAGTAGATTCTAGATTCTGCTAAGCATAATATAAATAGTTAAAAATTCAGTATACATATATTGTACTTTACCTCCGCTATATAGGTGAAAGTTAATGGTGCTACAGCTATGAAAAAGGCACAAAACAAGGAGAATATACATAATCCAATTGCCATACACCATCCGCCAGCATTTCGCAAATATATTCCATATTCCACAACTGGCTTTTGAGCATCTGTATTGAATTTAACTGGGAATTCGGAATTCAGCTCATGCTTTAACGGGGCCGAATCTTCCTGTTGAAATTTTACAAAATAAAGTTAATCTCCCAAATTGCAAAGTAGTGAGGTAATTAGAACCAGATTTCACCCAAAATCAAAGTAAAGTAGAGTTTCCGGATTAAATTAATTGAAATCCAGGTTCCTACATAATGGATTTTACTCACAATATCGTTAAGCATGCTATCCAAAGATGCATTTGTACTCGAACTACTTAGAATCCCTCTCGGAGTAGCTACCATTAATAGTTGCGCTGAAGATGGACTTATCGGTTCTCCATCTCTGAGGAAAAAAATTATTCAGAATCCACAAAAATTTAGCAATAATATTCTCTCTATAATTATAGAGAGATCTAAAAAAGTTGTTCTTCCTACACCATTTGGTAACAGTTACAATGAATCATGTATATAGCAGCTGATACTTAAATCTTGTTTAAAAAAACACCTAATCAGAAGCTTAAGTTCTTTTCACCTGTAGTATTTTCGTTGATACTTCTTCATATATGAGCGAATTAGTCGAGTATATTCGCTATCCCATTGAATTAGTTCTTCGTGGGTTCCCTGTTCGACAATTCGCCCCTCCCGCATCACATAAATAGTATCGCATCTGTTCAAAAACTGTAAATAACATATAAACCTCAAGCATTGCAATTTTGCAATCATTACCGTCAATCTTTATTACATACACCGATAAAGACGTACCTGTATCTTTTCAGATACCATAATAACGGTTTTTCTACCCATTAATTCCAAAAAGCATTTTTCAAAAATTTGATTACTGTCATTCACGTCTATAACATCAGCAAGGGGATTATCTAGTATATTAATATCTCTTCGGGCATATACTGCTCTAGCCAAAGTAATTCTCTGCTTTTGAGCAACGCTAAGATTTACTTCTGTAAGGTCAGTGTCATCTGAAGCTGGCAATAACGTCATATCTACATTCAAAAGGCATGAATGGATCGCCTTGTAATATCTAAACACATAGCATGTTGTTATAGCATAATATTTTTCTGAAGAATAGAATTAACTAATTGTTAGCGAATATTATCAGCGGACCTGTTTGAGTCAAACATCTCTCCAAAAAGTATATTCTCTTTTAGTGTCCCATCGAGTAACCATGGTGTCTCAGGGACATATGCACATGTCCCATCCCTCGTTACATGGCCACTAATGTGATTTAGATGCCCCATCAAAGCTAGGAGTAGGGAGCTTTTGCCAGACCCTGGTTGACCGCAAATTCCTATCAATTTTCCCTTTAAAATTAACCGCAATAGAATCATTATTCAGAACGATGGTGCAGTAAGACAATAATTGTTAACTATTTCCTTACATGAATTTACATATCCTACTTACTTTTGGTGCGTAAAAATTAATGTCAGTCAATGTCTCTGTGAGGGAAGATATGTTAAAACGAATTGGCACTCCATCGTGACTCTCGAGATAAAATCTATGCAGAGTGTAATCATAGATTAAATATTTGTAATAGTGCACAATATAACTGGTGAAAAGTAGATTTATTATTCCTTTAAAGCTATTATATATTCAAGTACAGTGGTACTGTACAAGATAAAATAATAAGCTTACTGAGAAGTTCGTTTTCCCGGACTGTCGATGACCTGCTTATCCTGAACCCATTTGAAATTTCCTCGATTTATTGTGATTGCCAAATTCTTGTCTATCGGTTTATCTGGGTATCTATCTGCCTCTTTTAATATCAATACAGCCTTGAGAAAGATCAACAAATATATGTCAATTTAGTCCTGTTATAAATTTACTAGCAAACATTGTGTCTCACCTTTAATTTGTTTAACGACGTCATGCCTCTAGATATGCTACTCATGGCCAGCCAACTACTTCGTACGCACTGCTTCAGGTTGATCAACAAAATCACTAATATGATCATGTACTGAAAAGTTGAGAAACAAACACCAAGTAGTATAAAGGAGATTCGAAAATATTAACAATCAAGTGCAATGGCAGTCATTAAAATCGACAACATGAAATTGCGTAATAATACTGGTAATGTTTAATAGCTTTATCAAGCTGCCGATAGTTTGTTTCATTTTGGAAATTTCATCACAAAAGCACCGCTGTGCACAGTACAACGATAAAATTCTTACATGTGCCGGTCCAACATGCTTTGAAGTCAGCAGGGCGGCCATGGTAGTGGTGCACACTGTTACAACCGGAATAAAGTGCACCATGCATAGGCTCCACCCTTCGCTTAATCCCCCAAGGCGCATCTCAACCAACTCTTTTCTCCTGGTCTCTAAATCAAATCAAATTAAATATATATATATATATATATATATATATATATATATATATATATATATATATATATATATATATATATATATAAAAATATATATATATATATATATATATATATATATATATATATATATATATATATATATATATATATATATATATATATATATATATATATATATATATATATATATATATATATATATATATATATATATATATATATATATATATATATATATATATATATATATATATATATATATAATAATATAATGTTCTAAACATGTAAAAAAAAAATTCTTACCAAAGATGAGCTCTTAATTTTAATTTTAAGTACTCGCTAAATGAATTTGAAATTTTCCCATTCAATTAACACGTAACTTTTAATTTTTTTTTCAATTATTTATAGCTTCGCGGTTTTTAATGATATTTAATCGGCAATAGGTGCAAATTACAGAGGAATCCTTCCTTCTTTAAAGTGTCTGTAGCTAATTTATGTTTTGTAACCGTCCTTGCCGGTAAAAAATCTTGAAACCAATTTTTTTTCGAATTTCATGGTTTTTTTTTGCTTTTCTCGTGAACCACTAACTTTACAGCAAAATTGTATTAGACTTTTTTATAGGGAATTTAATTTCCTACAACAAGAAGTTATATAAGCCATAATCGTAGAGCTAGTAGTTTTCGAGGTAAATCCAATTAAACATTTCAAAATTTGAAAAATCGCTGTTTTATCCGAGATTTTAGTACTTTTTAATGAAATCATTGCTTACTTACCAATGTGTAATATATATTTTTGTCCTTTATTCTTATACATTATATATTTTTTCAGTAACGATTTCATTAAAAAGTGCTAAAATACAATTTTGTTGTAAAGTTAGTGGTTTACATAAAAATAAAAGATTTTCAAAACAAGATTTTTTATCGGCGAGGCCGGTTTCGAAACATAAATTAGCTACAGGCACTTTTAAAGAGGAAAGATTCCTCTGTAATTCCCACCTATTGCCGATTAAATATCATGAAATGCTGCGAAGCTGTAGATAATTGAAAAAAACAAATTAAAATTTACGTGTTAATTATATGAAAAAATTTCAAGTTCATTTAAATCACTCAAAATTAAAATTAAAAGCTCATCATTGGTGATAATTTTTTTTTATATCTTTAGAACATTATTCCGTCAATGGATCAAAAGAAAAAAATTGTCGTCTAAAACGAAGCACCCTGATATACATATATATATATATTAAGTTTTGCTAATTGAGTATCGTATAATAATTCATAATTATGATGATGATACATCGCTTAAACACATACCTTCTATTTTGGTTCTAAAACAGTTGTCCCAGAACGTAACTTTGGCCAGGTATATATTACTCACAAATTCTTCGACTAGGGACATTCTCGCCAACGAGTAGTCCATCGTTTTAGTTGCAAAAACGGACGTTAAATATGCTGTAAGGATCTGGAAGATTACTGGATCAATAGATACGCTAAATACAATTACAATATCATACTATAATACCGTTTTCTTTCTCCTTATGTAATTATTATGAATATATCTAATTATAAGATAATTACCAAGCACATATAAAACAGGAGTAACACAGCTACACCAACGAGAGCCCAATGTCCCATCAAATTCCATATGAAAAGTGAAATTAATATTAGAGTAATTGGTCCTGTGAAAATCAATGGACCATTTGTTATCAAATCGTATAAAGTATCGCTGTCTGGGACAAAGTATGTTATTGTCTGAAATAAAGTGAAAATATTTGTATAGGTAGGTATAGTTTCGGTTTTTAACAGTTTTACATGAAGGATCTGTATATGAACAACAATTACCTGGTAAGCTGAAGCTGGATATCTCACCGAAGAGTGAATTAACTTTTTATAAACCAATGCCAGACAGGCTGATCTTAAGCGACTTGCTGTTCTAAAAAAATATAAATTCTAATAAGTATTGATATATCATAGGGGACAGGTAATTCAATATTCATTGTTTATTTACTTGAAAGTATGTATCAGGAGAAATGTAATTGACTTGATTTACTTGAGAAATGATTAATTTATTAAATAAAATTTTAGTATAATATTGTTTTCTTGACCTTACAGCCTTACATATAGGAAACCCACCTAAGATTCATGGTAGAACTCCATGCGATTAGGAAGCACGATACTATTTCAGCCAGGATAAAAAGTATGATATTGCCAAAAATAAGAGCTTCGTCTAGCATTAATTTGCGCTTGATTAAGGGCGGCAGATTGTGACTGAGTTTACCATTGATTGCCACTTTTATTTGTTTGATCAGCGTGTTGTTTATTACATTTGTAACTAATGGAGCCAAACTTGTAGTCGTTAATGAAGAAGTGGCTGTGACTAGAACTGTAGAATTCAATGGTCCGTTTCCGACGGATGAGAAGTTATTATTCGGAATACTATCTGTACTGTTAAGTGTGCTATTGTATATCATATTTCTATGCTCTATTGCAAAAATAATTTGTTGCAAAAGAAACATCTGAAATATAACAAATATATTATATGGGTAGTATATTACATGGGTGTAACTATATACATATAACGGCGATTAGTCGAAACATAATTTAAATATCATCAAACTATGAGAAAATAAAATTTAGTTTATTTACTTAGTATCATATCACTTACTGGACTTAACAGCGAAAGCAATGTGCCTAGCATGTAAATCAGAGATGCTACAAGAACTCGTGTGCGGACAAATTTCCAAGCTATCCGAGGGACTGATGCTCCAGCTTGTCCACGTTCTACCACGTGAGTATGCCACAATCCATCAAATCTACATATATTGAATAAAAATCTGATTGTTAGGCATGCAAAACGATACACTCGAGATACATTCTGTGCACGTTTGATGAGAAATTTATCATTTCATCATGCTGGTTGAAGTGATGACCATAAACTGTGTTGCAGGTATTTGCTTTCATTAACATCTGCTTACCTGGGTCCATTTACTTGGCATGAATCCTGCTCAGTAGCTGTGGGTAAGGTTTTATTTCTCATCCCATTTTTGTACCCAGCATATAAATACTCGTTTAACCAACTGGACGACACGCTCGAGAACAAACCGATTTTGTCTAATGGTAATTCTGAACCTGGTGTTCTACAAAAATAATAGACAAGTCAAACGGTGCCCTCAGTCGTTTATGTATAGAAAACGATTTTGTCGTTCAACTGTTGTTCACAGCTACTATCTCGATTTCTAATTTTGACTCCAGATTTTGTTCATTTAATCACAAAATATTGAAAAAGGTAATGTTTCAGTGTCAAGAAAGTACTTTTATATAATTATTTATTAAGGATGTATTTCATCGAACTAACGAATTATCACAACAAGATTACTAAATCTTTATTATTACATGTACTGCACTGTACGTACCTCCTAAATCTAACAGGTACAAGATTTATGAGCGCCGTGGCATATCGAGACAGTCGATTATGAGGAACATATGTAGAGCTGTACTTAGGGCTGTCATTATTTTTTGGAAGTGGTCGAGAAAGACTACCAGTGTCCAGGCTGTCATCAGGTCTTTAAATTACCCGAGCGAAATCATGAGAACAAATATATGCCTTATATACGAATACAATACCAAGTATTGCAGGTATTAGTAATATTATTAAGAAAATTGATATCCGATTGGCAAACATTGTGATTGATTAAGCATTAATCATTCACAATCATTCAATGCACATGTCAGATAAACTCGTGCAAACTTCCGAATGCAAATATTCATTCTTACAAAACTGTTGAAAATTTTTTAAATTTAAAGAAATATTTGTTGAGTAAAAGTTGAAACATTAAAAGAATTACAGGTCTGATTCGAGTCTGTGAAATAGATTGAAGTTAATTCAAATTATAATTTATTTTAGAAATTTTTGAGTCAAAAACGAAACTTATTATTTATCCACTAATTCCCAAAACAATTGTTTAGTTGCATTTATTCTACATTAATAAACGTCACCTGGTTGTCATGCTCTCTGCTCCATCAAGACGATTATAACTGTGATCTGGTGAGGAAGACATCGTTGAAAATTTATTCAGGGCATCAATTCACAGCAGTTCTTTGTTCACAATAGTATTGCGTAGTCCGATTCATCTCTTCATTACTGTTATGCACAAGTACTATCACACAGCGCCTTATGTTTGCGCATAAAAAAATTGATGTAAGAGCATCCAGATATAGGAAAATTTCAAAAAATTTCACTTCGTATGAGGAGTGAAAAATCAATGCAAAAATAACTCTTACAGAAATAACTCTTCACAGATTATTTGGTATATAAATTTATGCGGTGGCGTTGAACGATCATTTTTTCAATACTAGTATAACAATATTTTTAAAAAAATTATACATCAACAAATTAATTTCCCACTTATTTTTAATGTAAAAATTTCAATGGAAAATTATTATCATTCAAACGTTTAGGTTGGATACTCTTATACGTGGTACCATCTTCCATCAGGAATTATGAATGCACTTAAGACTGGTAAGCATCTCATCGTCAGCTGATAAGACAAACAGTTGACTTATAAGGAATGCCTGCCAGATTCTATATGTTAGCTACTGATGATTCATTGTCAAACAGCTTACTGCTAATGGTGTAGTTATTCGTAATAAAGCAAACGAATTCACACGTGAAATGATTTTGGCAATATTTTCAAATTTTACTTAGAAATAAAAAACATTAAAGTATAGAATTTAACTACAATAAATCAATTTACTCTTCTATGAAAAAAAAAATGGGATATCTGTAATCAGTTTTGATATATTATGATAAAATAACTTGAATAATTTTTCTCATAAATTTAATTATAACAGAAGTCATACTGGCTCTGAAAGACTATCGACGGTTAAAAAGACATACTGATACATTTACACATGATAATATAATCCCACGAACGCAATAGCTACGGATAATAGTGGTAATATTTATCACTTATAAAAATTTTTTCGCCAACTCTTTACTACACATTGATATATTGCTTTCAATCAATCTGATGTTGTTTAATTGAATCCCAATGCATGCTGCATATTTACATCGTTTAAAAATTACATGTCATTGCTGTACCCATTGTTAGTTAATGTATGCAAATTCTTTCTGAAAATAACTTGTGCTAATCTTATCTTGCGAAATGTACAACTATGTTTGATCAAGGAATATCACATGCTTGTTGTTTTCAACATTTAATTGAGGAATATGAATTTTTCGCCTTTTTATATCGCAAATTAAAGCATGAAGATAGGTAATTCCACACAGGTATCTCGATGGTGCCTCTATCACACAAATAATAAAATCAATTAACAAACTTACTAATAATCCGAACACTGTTATCACTATATTAATTGTCAATCCAAGAGAGTATAATGTAGCGGTAATAGATATTTTTTTTTAAATATATTTCTCTACCTTAAAAATCAGTTAAACGCACCAGAAATTCTTTGGAACAGTGCAATAATCCAACTAGAAATTGGTTCCCAGTCTCTACAACTGATAACTTATCAGCCACTCCTGACAGATACCGTGTGGATATTACTCTCCTATCAGATAAAAGATAATAGCTCTACTTTTCATGAAATTTTCGACATCGATTTTAAGCGTGTAACTTAAAGTGAGTTATCAACATAGACCTATGCATATGATTGTTTTATCATAGTTACACAAATAGACGTACATAAGCCTTTGTCGAAAGCCTGTTATACAAAAACTATTTATGTATACGTAGTATACTTTGTTTTCCTTTACTGGCTGCTTATCTCTTACAACGTGACCTACCCTTCCCCTCATATACTTATCTTCGATAAACTAAGTTAAGTAAAATGAATAATTAAGACGCAACATTTTTAAATATTAAATTTATTTTTTAAACTCTTTGTTAATACAATTACATAAACGATTAAGTTTTAATAAAAATGTACGTAATTATACGTCTGACGAAAATTATGTATTAATACAAAATAGTTCATTTATATTATTTTAATTTCAATTAAAGTTATGAAAAAGCACCAGCAAGAAAAGTTCCTCAAGATTTTGACTTCACAATATAATGAAAAATAAAAAAAACTAATGTCATACAATATCTGTATAGAAAATTATTATGTATAATACCTCTATAACATTCTGTGCATTACTCATATAGTATATAATGTATTGATTCACGTAACTTATAGGTATAGTCTCTGTAAAGTGTACAAAATAATTAAACGATATGTTTATTTGTATATGTATTGTGTAAAATATTTTTCGCTATTCTTAAGGTGTAAGGCACAAAGATCTGACAAGTTTTTGGAAAATGGAAGCAAGTACTGCCGTCAGTTTGGAAGTTTTCAATAGACATATGTCTTACCTCAAAGACCTCAAATACGAGGAATTTTATTAACAAATTGAGTCTCATTTGAGGATTGCAGACAGGTGAAATAAGTTTTACTCAAATGAGTACGTATTACTATACGACGCATGATTTCTGTCTTGAATGAAAGACTTTTTCATATTGTAGAATCGGTTAAAATGAAAAAAGCCTGTTCTGACGCTGCCAGGATGGATATTGTCGAAATTGATATTGTCAAAATTAAAAAAATATTATTCCGGTCAAATTCGTGCACACGTTTAGGCTCAATTTGTGAACGAAATTTCCTCACTTCTGATGTCATCGAATATGTATAAGTATAGGTACATACCTATATGAAACACCAGATCTGTGGCATCTTAAAAATCTACAGACATCAGTGTACAAAGAATCCAAATATTTGCATAATAATTATAAGATATGTACATGTCTTATTAATCAAGACACATGAGCCTATTTTCCGATATTCTTCTAGCCATTAAGCTTATAAAGATTATCAGCTATTTTTTTTTTATCAATATAATATATGATCAAAATATTAGCTTTATAAAGTATGTTTGTTGTGTCTCCACAGACACAGTTTAATATTAATATTATATATTTTACTTTGGTTATTTTAATATATTTATATGAATAATGATATTCCTATAATATAATTATCGACGACTAATGCAGGAGTTCAATAAATATATATTATATACTCACCGTTTGAAACACGTCTGGTAATAGCGATATTATTATTCATTTAGGCGGGAATTTTTTTCGGATTAAGATCGTACATACGACGCATTCGCCTTTTCAATTCTTGGGGAAATTTCTCATAACACTTTTTGCACGCTGGTTTCAAGTCGAATTCAAAGAACTTAGTCTTCTGATTCATCTTCTGATCACAATATGAACATGCAAAGTGGTGTACACACCACGCCTTGTTCAATGCTGTGAAAACTGTAAGGGAAAACAATAAATTGAATAAACGGCGCCACATCTGGCTTCATGTAAAAGCAATTTCAATCAATTCCATGAAACTGGAATATGTTACATTTCAAACCATACTGATTAAAAGTCTCTATGGGCAAAACCCCCTAAAGTTAAGTCTCCAAGATATTTAAGGTAATTGTCGTGCTATGGGCATAGTATCAGTATGATCTAAATTTTCGAACACTGATTAAGGATATTATTATACAACCCTTAAAATTTGAAGTCAATTGACCATCCCAAACTCGAGATAAACTTGTTTAAAGTTCGAATTTTTTTCATGGAAGGCAATGGAGAGTATACATTTTAGCATTTTAGGTAGTATTTATACCAATTTTTTATTTTTAATAAAAAAACCAACAGTCAGATTCCTTTAAAATACCAGCTGTAAATTGACAAATTTGTTCTGCGTATTTGAAAAAAAAAAAGAAAATTATTGACCAGCTCAGTATTCAGATATGACAACGCAAAGAAGAAACATATTGGCAACGCTGTACGTCACTATATACCTTACGATGTATATCAATATATCCTGTACATTGATTCAGTATTCACTACATCAACTGGTGGGAAATGAGCGACGTTGCTGGACTGCAACTTATGAATATGTTTGATAGTATTAGTATATACGTATACACGAGTATTGTGTATATAACGTTTCTACTGGTATAATCTTGGACAAACATTATAGCTTATTTTACTATAAGTCCCACCACGCCTCATACACATACGATCCAAGTAGATTAGTTCTTGAGATATAAAAATTGAGAACTGCCACCAGAACATTTCCCATGTATTTTAATTCAAAAATAAAAAATAGTAATGAGCGACTTCTAAATATTATTACTAAGAGCTGAGTTTTCTCGAGGCTTGTTATTTGATCATAAAGAACAAATTTTTGAGAATAACTTTTGGAAAAAAAAATCCGCTTTATTTGGCCCACCCTAAGATGCATACATACATTATACATAGGTATATACAGTATAGATGTATACATGTATACATTGTAGATGTATACATTATATGTGGGGCATTCCAGCTATAACCAAGCGGCCATTGCCTCAACATTTTGTTTTGTGATGCCAATTTTTTTTCAGATACTATTCGACAAAAAAAGACATACGTATTCCTCAAAAAAAATTATTCATCATCTGGTTCCAGTTTATGACCTTTCAAAATAGAAAAATATTAATTTCGACTAGAGTGTACCCTCCGATTTTTTCAAATAAATTTAATCGTAGATTGTTGAGTTATTATTCTCATTGCTGAATTTATAGCAAGGTTTACAATTACCGACAAGTAAGCTAACTTACTCCTTTTTTATGAATAAAAACACATTTTCACAGTTTCATCCACATAGAAAAACTCGAAAAATCATTTTTCCACGATGAGATAGCCATCAAAGGATGCGGTTTTTAATATACTTTTTAGTGAATTTATTTGAGACCAATCGGAGGATACACTCTGGCCGAAAATAATTTTTTTCTGCTTTGAAAGGTCATAAACTGGAACTGGATGAGGAATAATTTTTTTTGAGGAATACGTATGTCTTTTTTTGTCGAAAAGTAGGTACCTGAAAAAAAATTGGCATCACAAAAAAAAAATGTCGAGGCAATGGCCGCTTGGTTATAGCTGGAATGCCCCATGTATACGTGGTGGAAACATGCTACCCTTACCAGTGGTAATCTTCGAATGTTATACTTAAATATTTTGGAAAACCCTTAACTTTAGGGGGTTTGGACCATGGAGACTTTTAATCAGCATGCTTTGAAATGCAACATACTTCAGTTTCATGGAATTTGACTGAAAATACTTTTTCATAAGGACAGATGCAGGGTCCTTTATTAACTGTGAAATTCCTCTGAAGTTGATTCAAAATCGAAAACTATTAATACTAAACTCTAGCTCACTCAACTACTTACTAAACTCTTTACACAATCATTAGTAGAAGAAAGCTGGTGTAAAAATACGTGAAACTGTTTTATATTTGAAAATTAAATCTTACCATCTCCTGCAATCACTTGATTGCACACAAAGCACAGATTTCCAAAAAGTTGGTGATAGTGAGTCTCGCAATAGGCCAGGCCTTTCTTCTCGTAATGACGATGGCCCAAGAACGGCTTCTCACACTTTGCACAAACAAAGTGTTCGACATGCCAATGTTTCCCTAAGGCTGTTACAACCCGTTCCTCTATAGGGCGTCGGCAAGCACCACATATCGGTATACCCATCTTGTCATGGCATCTCAGACAGTAGAGTTCATTCTATAAAAACCAATTATATTATACACAATGGTCAAAATTTATACGAGTAATATTAAATTGTTACAGTGACGGATCAAAGAGTTGGTATAATTCTTTCGGGAATAGAACAAATAAAAATATGACGAACCATTTCATTTGCGGCAAATCCAGGCCTAGAACGAACTTCTCTAGCGTCAGCATTCAATTCTATTCCACAAGCAGTACAGTTGAAATGATAGGGATGATACACCTCTCCCCGAAAGCGTAACGGTTTATCGTCGATTACACCACTGTAGAATTATTATTTGTCATTTTGATGTAAGATCATGTTCGACTCAAAATTTTTCAGAGCAACTAAAATACAAAGTCAAGAACGTGAAGTACGCACTGGCATTGATGACAAATGTGCTTCCCAAGAGCACCAGCTTTTATCCGAGCGTTACAAGTGTGGCACAAAGCTCTGCCCTGGCATTTCATGAAACCAGACTCTGCTAACTCTCCGCTACATTCTTCGCAGCGGAAGCAGCCTGGATGCCAGTTAGCATTCATGGCTTTGATTACACGACCGATCACAAATTCACCTAGGATGAAATTTGTTTTACTTAAATTTTGTAATTACCAACAATCCAAGATTAATTATTTTGAATATATTGTGTAGTCAAAGTTTAGACACAATGTTAAAAGGACTAATTACCACATTTTCCGCAACAAGGAGCAAATAACACATGAAAATCATGTTCGCAATATTTACGACCCTCAAATTCATAAAAAATTCCTTCAGGAAATGGGCGAAAGCATTGCGCACATCTGTGAAAATAAAATTAACAATTCAGTAGATCAAACAAACTGATTAAATTTATTCATATACATATAGCGTATTAGTCGAATTAATTGTGAAATCTCATTCATTTTTCCACATATTCACTTTAGGAAAAATGATATTATTAAACACAATAACTTCTTTATGAGTAAAACAGTGTTAATTAAGCAGCAGAGTATATTACTTACACAAAACATTGTGGATGCCATAATTCTCCGCGAGAATTAACTATTTTCTCATGTGGTTCAAAGCCCTCGCGACAGCGAGAGCAGAACATATGATCCAGCGACATTCCTGTAACTCTGTAACGAAGTTATCGTGAAAAACTGATGTTATAACTTTGACAAATAAATAAAAATTTTAAAATAAACAATTATTAGTATGTTACGAGCAATTGAAGATGAAAAATATAGATACATTGCAGGTCTATGAATTAGTTTCATTGTTTTTAAATCGTTTTAAATAGTAGCTAGAAATTATCATATTTAAATAAAAATAAAATTTAAATAGTAGCCAGAAATTATCATATTTAAATAAAATTCGAAGATAAATTTGATCACTAAATGTGGTACTTATTCTCTAGCTATATACCCTGTTTTTTTGTCTGTCGTTTGTTTGTTCGGATCATTAGTTTCCATATAAGAATTTTTAAAATTCCTAGGTGGAAGTTTTGGCGGTTTATCAAAACCTGTCCATTCGGCAAGTTCCTCGTAGTCACATATAAAGGTGGATTGCTCGCTGTTCGAATCATTATCGCTATTTCTTTCAAATAGATTTTCCCGCGAAAGTGCTCGCCTATTATATAAATCACTATTGTCCAACGATTGCAAGGATATGGACGTAGGAAACGGCTGGGTATCACTGTTTCGAGACATTATTTTGTCAGCTGAAGACTTAATGCTTGTGCAATGGACGACACAATTTAAAAATAAACTTTAATCAAGTCAAGTTTGATTCAATAATCAAAAATTTAACTCGCTTGCTAAACACTTTTTAACAAGAATTACATTTTTATTTTTCATTTAAGTAAAGAACAGTTTCAGTTGTGTGTATATATTGATATCTTATCTAATGGTAGTCCACTTTGAAACAGATAAAACGTCAAGGTAGATAAGAAAATGTATGGATAGCTAGTTTTTTACTCTGCATTTAAGAGATATTGTTTCGCAAATAAAATCTTCTGCTCTTGTTCTTCTCAATATTCAGGATATACTAACTAACGCTGATTAAAACTTGCTGACTAATATGGTAGAATCTAATTGTCACGTGAGTAATATTATAACCGAATTCAGTTACGATGCAACACAGAAAGTGGATGTACCAGTTGTTTAAAAAAAAAATAAAATAAAATAAAACCATAATTAAATATCTCAAACTGTAGACAAGTTTCTAGATCAATCTCTCAAATGACTGTATTATATATGAAAATTAAGTTATTTACTGAATATTTTATTGCTAGTTAACAACATGACTCAGCTAAGAAATAGTCATTTTTTTTTTTGTTTTTTGTGCAGATATTGCATAAGACTTCAATTCATTTTTCAGTCCGCAAAGAACTGTCTGGGAAAAAAAAGACGTTCTCGCCTAGTTTACTGTCAATATATCAATATTCCAACAACATAATGAACATGCAATATTAATCCATAAGCTTAGTGCAGTAAGTGGATGATCTCAATTGAAAGTTAACATTAATATCATGTAGTCTAAACATCGTGTATTGTTATTGACAATAATTAAAAGCCAGCAGTAGGGTAGTGATCATTTTTGTTAAAAATAACAGTTTTTGATTTTTTATATATTATTTGATTTGAACGACATAATGAATGCTTTTCAATAACTCCGAATCCGTTTTTTTTTGTTTTTGTCTTTTATTTATAAAAAAAAAGTCGAACAATCCAAACGAAAAAATGCCACATATTTCGCATAGATTTAGCGTAAAAAAAAAAATAAAAAAATAAAATTGCGGATGTAAGCATTGTATTACATAGTATAATCAGTGTAGATCTCGATATTGCTGAATGATATTTGACATGATTTTACACGCAATAGCATATTAGGGTTGATCGATTTGTTCAGGATATTTAATAACTACGTTATGAAGCGTAATTTTGAGTCAATGCTAAAAATAGATTATTATAGCATTGCTTACCCTGGCATAGTTTTGTTTGTTGAAACGAGGATTATATATTATAAACTGGGGTGGGACTGGACTTTGAATTTGCGGCTCAGGCACCCTGATAGTCGAGATCTATTCACCGTCGTTGATTCTGCAATTAGAAGAGGATTCACGACCCACGAACAGATTCAAACAATACGTTTTTGCTGACATGTGTCCCACCCCGTCGAAATGATATAAGCACTATATTTAATACTATTAGCTATTATAATACACTAATTATAAGTGTACTTATGTTTATTTACCTGTTTTAATCGTAACACAGCGTACATACAAGTACTTATATTATAACGATTCGTACATTGTTATTAGCAAGACTGAATTCTCAACACGCCCAATTCGATGGAAATTATTTATTTTCCTCCCTGCTTTCGGCCAATGAGATGACAGTAAATTGCTTCTATCCTTTTTAAGATGTGATGTGAGTATAATCCGTGGGCGGATGTTGGTTAGAGATGTGGTGTCGCGATATTTCTCTGACTATAGTCATTCGTACTCATATTATGTAGGTTACTTAATCGCGAGTAAAAATTCACGACCATTGGAGGAAAGTGAGTGAAGGTTTCCGATTTAACGCTTTTTTTACCAAACTAAAAGTATAATGTGTAGGTGCTCAGTATACAAGAGTTATGCTAAAGCCAGCTCTCTATTGAACTATTTTCGACATTCCATACAATTTTATAATGATTATACATAACCAATCGAGACTGGCTTAAATAATGAATGAATTGTAGGTGGGAAAAAAATTTCTACAGTTAAAATATTAACCACAGAAGGAAAATATTCTGTCCTTTAAAAATAATCGTTGCTTGGAAACCTTTACTCTGAAAGCAGTGGTTCGCAAACCTAAATTCCTTTTACCAAAAATTCGAGGGCCCAATAGTTTCCAAGCTACGGAATATCTTAGTTGACCAATCACAAGTCAGGGCAAAGTCAAAAGAATAAAATTAGATTGATATTTTATTTGCGTTTCTCAACAGATATGAGGAAATGTCCTCATACAGTATGCGACTGTCCTACCGCGTCGCTTTCGTCGTCCAGGTCATCCGCTTCGTAGTCATATATGCAATACTCCTATATTGCTAGTAAGGTCTGAAATGAAACTAATTTTGTACGGTGCCGACGATAATGTTGTCTCTTTCTATCATGTTCAAATCAGAGCTTTCTGCGCGTCAACATCTGGCACTTGCGTAGAACATTTACACGTATAATAATATTTTGAAGGTCAAGATTGAATCGACGATTTGCTCATACGTTTCGTATTATTATTTCATTGGCTAAAAATATTTTATAAACTCATTCACGTTCAAGCACAAGTTATATTTCAATTTTAACGTTAGATACTCTTAAAACCCGCCAATCCGCCATTACTATCGCAGCTGCGCAGAACATGTTAACTGGATCTTTTAAAGAAGTGAGTTAGAGGCATATTCTGTTTCTCTTAGTTCCTGACCCCGCCACTTATAGGGACTAGCAATATAGGAGTATTACATATCGTAGTACTCGGCATCTAGGTTCTCCAAGTGAGTTAGCCCACACCATAGACATAGAGCATGGACTGCGCATTCGGGCCGAGAATCGCTCACTTCATAGAAAGAGAAGGAAACAACACGCGGCCAAATCTGTCTCTTTCTAGCCAACAACGTCAAATGCTTAGAGAGAGATAGATATAGCCGCGTGTTGTTTCCTTCTCTCTCACTTTTTGCATTACCACAGGCAGTATAGGGAATGCGCAGTCCATGCTCTATGTCTATGGCCCACACCACAGTGCGTAGACTTGAATAAGACAATAACACGCATCAAGCATTTGAGTCAATCCTGTTTACACCATGTGTAACCTGTATTATTATTAATTTATTACGCATACGTAAGTGCGAGATGCCTTTTTGCCGAAAACTATGAGGCGGACGACCGGGACAACGAAAACTACGAATAATGAGGACGGACGGCGATAACAGATTCGCATGCTATACAAGGACATTCCACGAAGATGACGTCGACATACCTGTCGAGACACACAAATAAAATGTCCCAGACTGAAACCCGATTCACCACGGGCACTGCGAATTTTATTCTTTTGATTCGGCCCTGACTTGGTTAGCTCCAGGCTCTCTGATTGGCCCTCGAATTTTTGTAAAAGAAAATTTTATCTTAAAATTTCGAGAGCTACCCACAAAATGTCCTGCTTAACCTGAATCACCCTGTATACAGGTTATCTTATAAAGCGGCTACCTGCTTGCTTTCTTGCAGGCGATATCAATGACTTGAAGAAAGCTAACGAGAGCTTTCCAATTACGTCAATTTTCAGACACTGCGACCGAAAGCTATGATATTGGTCACTTCTTTCAGATCAAACCACTAACATAGCTGTGTCGCACTGTCCTAAAGGCTGGTTTACAATGAAGTACATTCTCGGGTGCCGTAACTTTACATCCACTTTACCAACACCGTCCCACCCATTTAGGTTGCTTGAGTGCTGAAAATCTAGAGGGAGAGAGACGGAGCTTGGGAAAAATCAAAAAGTGTGACAGAGACACAAGATTACTGACAGCACTTCAAGCTAATATCGAGACCGAACGTAAAACTGGCTGCATTCCACGAGGAGATAAGCCGAATGAAGGAAAAAAAATCGAGTAAAACATGTTATGTCAACTTTGGTATTCTGAAATATGAAATATGCAAAAGCACGAGAAGTTTTTATGAACTCGGGTGTGGAGGTGTAGTTTGAAAAATCAATGTGTATGTAGGCGCTTATTTATGGCTTTCAAAGACCAAAATTGAAAAAACAGGTCCATGGGAAAAACTCAAGGTGCACAAATTGATTGCGAAGAATTAGTAATAAGACTTTGATTCGGATTATAAAATGGGAGATTCTGAATGAATAATGAAGAGATTTTTCAGATTTGAATTACATCTAAAGATCACAGTGCCCTGGGCTTGAAAGTGCACCAAAATATTGTGAACACCTATGTATTATATTAGGGTGGTTAAAATTTTATTTTTTTTTTGTTACGGGGTTACACCTTTTGGAGCCTCAAAACATTGATTTTCTGGGCTTTTGGATATTTTGATAGCAAAATCTTTCCTGTGTATTTTGAGCGTGGTTGGACCTCAAAATTCCAAGAGTTGACGAAGTTACAGTAAAAAATGTAGAACCTTGTAAACGTGACCTACCGTGAAACATGAAACTTTTCACGCGCTTTTCTCAAAATGACTTTTTCAAAAGTGGTGACCACGATATCTGAAGAATCACTGCTCCAATCAACTTCAAATTTTACAAGCTTCTCATACATGGGTATAAAAAAGCAGTGTTGGACGAAAGAATTTTTTTTTCGATAGATAGTTGGTTTTTTATCAACGAATAGAGCGCTTTTTTCGCCGAAAATCGATACTTTCACTTTGGACTGCGGCCATTTTTTCAAAAATCAATATCTATCAAATCCATTGTCCAAGCACTAGATAATTTCATGCAAAAACTAAATGTATCTAATTTTTTCATTTCGAATAATTTGTTTCCGAGCAGCAGTGGTCACCGCGAAGGATGTTTTTTAAACATCGGTCGGCAGAAACTATTGTGTCTACCACATTTATGAATATTTTTCAATAAAAAAAATTCTGAAAGATACTTACAGCTTGTCTATTCGGTTTAGTCACTTCGCGTGCTGCCGTCAAATTGCAAATAAATTCAGAAGTCAAAACATCAGTATCTTCAAAATAGAGATTTAAATATCGCGGATGTCAAAACAGATCGGCCTGATATTTTTTGAACGGGATTTAAAACCGTAAATTTAAGATAGTTCCAAGTTTTGCCGAGTGACTAAACCGAATAGACAAGCTGTAAAACCATACTCTTTAATGTAAAAAAAGATGAGGCTGAAGTTCGTAACGTTAACGCAACAAACTGAGAGAATTATTTTTTCGCGTTTGGCGACGATCGGAATAGATGCAAATAATTTCTAAAATCATCCAGATGTCTCAAAAAAATATTTATCAAAATCCACTCGTCGGAAGTCACCCTTACCTACTACCCCCCTATTAATAATTAAAAAATTAATAACAATCGAACGAATCAATTGGCGACGACCGGAATAGATGCAAATAGTTTCTAGAATTATCCAGAACACTCAAAAAAATATTCATCAAAATCGACTCGTCGGAAGCCACCCTTACCTACCACCCTCGTATTAAATAATAATTAAAAAATTAATAACAATCGAACGAATCAATTGGCGACGACCGGAATAGATGCAAATAGTTTCTTAAATTATTCAGAACACTCAAAAAAATATTCATCAAAATCGACTCGTCGGAAGCCACCCTTACCTACCACCCTCGTATTAAATAATAATTAAAAAATTAATAACAATCAAACGAATCAATTGGCGACGACCGGAATAGATGCAAATAGTTTCTAGAATTATCCAGAACACTCAAAAAAATATTCATCAAAATCGACTCGTCGGAAGCCACCCTTACCTACCACCCTCGTATTAAATAATAATTAAAAAATTAATAACAATCGAACGAATCAATTGGCGACGACCGGAATAGATGCAAATAGTTTCTTAAATCATTCAGAACACTCAAAAAAATATTCATCAAAATCCACTCGTCGGAAGTCACCCTTACCTACTACCCCCCTATTAATAATTAAAAAATTAATAACAATTGAACGAATCAATTGGCGACGACCGGAATGGATGCAAATAATTTTTAAAATCATCCAGATGTCTCAAAAAAATATTCATCAAAATCGACTCGTCGGAAGCCACCCTTACCTACCACCTTCGTATTAAATAATAATTAAAAAATTAATAACAATCGAACGAATCAATTGGCGACGACCGGAATGGATGCAAATAGTTTCTCAAATTATTCAGAACACTCAAAAAAATATTCATCCAAATCGACTCGTCGGAAGCCACCCCCCAATTATTAACAGGGGGGTAGTAGGTAAGGGTGACTTCCGACGAGTGGATTTTGATGAATATTTTTTTGAGACATCTGGATGATTTTAGAAATTATTTGCATCTATTCCGATCGTCGCCAAACGCGAAAAAATAATTCTCTCAGTTTGTTGCGTTAACGTTACGAACTTCAGCCTCATAAAAAACGAAAAGAAATTTCAAAACCTGCACACGGGTTTCCAAAAAAAAATTCATGAAAACACCTCTTTTTTCCGGCCGCAAGCCCGGTGCAACCCCTTAAAGGTCTTTTAGATATATAAAAAAATCTCCGAAAAATCTCCTAGATATTTGAATCATGGCAAGATATAACACGTGAAACGTTTTTTTTTTTGCTTCTTTCTAGAATATAAGTACTTGGAAAAAATGTTCAAATTTTTAAATACATGATCTTATAAGAAATTAAATTTTCTACAAAAAATTTCTCATATTTTTTCTTCATGAATTCAACGCATGAAAAGTTATGAAGCTTTAAACTTTAATAAATACATTAAATACAAATAGTATATTTCGATACTAGTGCGAAAATTTTGATTTTCGGACGAGTGTGAAGTTTTTCACCCGCGAGAAGCGAGGGTGACAATCACACGAGTCGAGAATCAACTGTCGCACGTGTATCGGACTTTGGTCAACATAACGTCCGGAAACTTGAATTTTATGCACGCGAAGCGTGCGTAAAATCGAACTTTACGCATGACGTGTCGCGTGCATAAAATTCAACTTTCTGGACGTTATGATGAAAATCAAAGACCGATACACGTGCGACAGTTGATTCTCGAGTCGTGTGACTGTCACCCTCGCTTCGCTCGGGTGAAAAATTTCGCACTCGTTCGAGAATCAACATTTTCGCACTAGTATCAAAATATACTTGGTGCTTTCCAACTAGAGCAATATGCGACACAGTGCTGTGCATTGAACGACATGATTGGCGATTTCTGTTAGATCCAACGCATCCAGCCACTCATATCGCTCAGTGTGCAGGATTGTGTCACACAGTGCTCTAGTTGGAAAGTACCCACTATTTCAACATAGCGTATGGAAAGTGCGTTTTTCCATGCCTGTGGAGCGTGCGGAAAGTGATTGTTCACCGTACTGAACCGTAATATGTCACAAATTTTCATTGTAAACTGAAACGAGCTCGTTGCCATGTTACGTCATCGTTTATTTTCCTTCCCGCATCTCGTGTTAATATCATATGTAACAAATGCGGACTGGTGATCCCTGCACTCGTGCTTCTTGCCACCCTCGCTTCGCTCAGGCGTTATAACTTTTTATGCGTTGAATTTACGAAGAAGGCATATCAGAGTTTTTTTGTAGAGAATTTCATTTCCTATAAAAAATATGTCCTTCAAAATTAAAAACAAAAAAAAATTTATAATCCTTTATTCTAGAAAAAAAGAAAAAAAAATTTCACGCGTATATGAATGGGAAAATGGATTGTCGACGATATCGATGCTGCTCTTTCAGGATTTTTTTTTATACCCAAGACGAACTTTTCAGACTATAAGAATTTTGTTCGTTTTTATATTAACCACCTTAATGTATCATTCGGCAAGGTTGATTCTGACACCTATGAATCGAATTGTTCCTGAAGTACTACAGATTTCAACAAAAATGAATTTCCCGACAGAATCAATTTTTTTTAATGCATTCTAATCCAAAACTAAGCAAAAATAAAAATGAAATTTACTGGAATGTGTACGATTTTACAGATAATAATGCATATAAATGTAAAAACTCTCGATTATATTCTTCAAGTAAATTGAAGCAGTATTGCTTTACTTTGCCTCACTGATATTTGGCAGCTGAAATATGATTAACAGTACAAGAATTTAAATTACGACATTTATTTTAAACACCAACGAATTACATAACACCATAAGCGGTTTTTTTTTAGTATGTTTTTATTCTAATTATAATGTTAATAAATACAAATTATCTACTAAATTACGGGATTCGATTTATAGCTTGATTCAAAATTTAAACTGATAGTAGGTAAGACCTCGTTTTAAACATGGTTATTTCTTTGAGACACCCCCATTGATTATTAGATGTCAATACTGTAGTTTGTTGTAAGTGCGATTTATTCACCGTTTCAATATCTCGATTGTTAAATCTCTATCACAATTTTGTTTTTATTTTACTAACAAGCAATTAATTTTTTTCGTCTTTTATCCCTTAAGATAGTTCTACACAAAGTTTCACAATCCTTAATTAGGTATAAATTTGTCATTGGGAGATAATGAAAATTTTGAAATGTTTTCATATTATTGCAGAACCAGTAGCTTGATTTGTTCGACATTGTTCGTCAGCCTAACATTGACCTATTGTCTAATGTTATGATTACTAATTTAATTTTTGGAAATTTATTTGAAAATTTATTCATGGTAAATTTGATGCAATATATACTCCACTATGACTATAAGAATAACATGATATAGTTACATGTGTTTAAAATAGACAAGATAAAGTTTTATTTAAGTAAACTAAGTAATTATTTATTCCTCAGTTGTTCCTTGTGCAGTATCAAGTATTATCTCGAACGAAAATGGTGTGAAACTGTATCCCAGACCGCTGTAAAACTTGCTCTGGAACTCTACCCTGAGAATAGAATAAGATTGGAAATGTTAAGACAGTGAAGGAATTTCCAAAAGTTATAATCAAAAAAAGCAACAAGAACTGAAATGGAGATTTAAATATATTCATTCAAAATTTTGCATATTCAAAGAACTGTTTGTGAACAATACAGTTTCAGAGATTTAAATTACCAGTGAAGACGCAGTGTGTGCAAGAAAGCAGACAGTCCTTCCATGAGGACAAGAATACTGACACTGAGAACGGCCCAGATGGCAAATGCTGCCCATAGTATAATGCCCCCAATCCAGCCTTCTCTTGCTAATCCCTTTCTCAGTACCATGTTCCAAAGTACTTCGGACAACTCTACAAAATTATTATATACAAGTTACGAACAAAAGTATAACCCCAGCGGTTTTGCTTTAATATCTCAAGAACTGTTCAACATATCAACGTGATATTTTCACCTAGAGATTAAAAACACCATGGTGCATTAATTGATCCTAAAAACGAGTAAAAAAAAATATTGTGGTTTCGATTTTACAGTAACAAATAACTCGAACTTTTCAAAGATTTCTTTGTTTTTGTTACGTCATTTTGTTGATTTTGGTGCGATATCGAATTTTTGATTTTTAATCGAGAGTAGAGGGCCTAAGGAGCACAAATATTGCTTGGGATAAACAAAATCTTCGTTCGTTCGCCTGGAATCGTAGCAAAACCGGATTTTGCACTATCAGCATCAATTCACTACATATTTGAACTTTATATTGTTATAATAAAAACGCGGACACCAAGCTTTCTAGTCCCTCTAATTGAAGCAGTTACTTACGGGCATGGGCAAGCGACAAAGCCCAGAGTCGCAAATAAGATGCTGTATGCGAGACACTGCCAAGCACATATTCAATGGTGTGGATTCCCTGATGAATCCATACCTCTGAAATTTCTTCCTCTTCATGTGCCTGAGCACCTTGGACGGCACCTGGATTAGACACTGCAGCTGCTCCAGCACCACCTTCTACATCTCCGTTTTCAGTTCCATGGTTGTTCAACTAAATCATGAAAAATAATATAGTTCAACATTACTGATCAACATAGCAGTGGTATCGTTGTGACATTTGATTTTTCAAAATGTTTTGAAACAAAAATCAATAACTAAATTTTGGTTTTCTCATATTTAAATCATCAGCTACGCCACCTGATAGTGCTGCTTCTTATTCTTGCGCATAATCAGAATGGGTTTAGCCATCAGCATCCAGGGAATACAAAGTAATGCCAGAACAAGTAGGATCGGTTGTATTACGCCTTGTCCAGCATACATCCATTCCTCGCATACACTTTCGTGCGGACTAGGTTTAACCAAAATCATGTTAATGAATGTGATTAGTACGGAAGGAGCACAGTGCGGTCCATATGCGACTTCTGAAATATGAAAATAAGTTTATGAATACATTGAATTGAAAGGGATATTTGAGCTTGATTAATAAATTCATACTATAAATAAAATTTAAACTCACCGTTGGCAGGTCCGAATTTAATCCACTTGATGAACATGAGAATGACCATGTACAAGAAAAGAAAGCACAGGAAAACAACTTGGGGAATAAACAGGGCAAATATATTCTCAAGTTTCTTGAAGTACAAATAATTCCACAGGCCAACGGTTACACCGAATAACATGTGAATTATACCGATAATAATAGAGATTTTCATTTTGTAAGAGTTGAAGAATATGATTTTGTTTTCAGCCAATTGCCAGACTGGATCCATACCAATTGGATAAGGAGCTTGAGCGAAATCATCAGTTGCTGGATCTAATTGCATTGTTGGATGAGATTTGAGCGTAGTAAAATTTTGATGGACTGACCAATAGGAACCGAATATATTCAATGATTTAGAGAATATATCGTTGTAAATGAAGCCTGTATATATTGAGAATAGGCCCATAAGGAATATGATGTAACGACCGCCAAAGAATATATTCCAAATTTCGTTGTCAGACTTCTTTGCAGCCAGAGGTTTCTCTTTGAGAACCATCCAGGCAGCAAATAGGAACATGATAAGTCCATGACCAGAATCACCGAACATTACGGCAAATAAAAATGGGAAGGTAATTATTGTGTAGGGAGCAGGATTCATTTCCCTGTACGAGGCAACCCCGTACGCATCAATCAATGCTTGAAAACCTTTGGTGAATTTATTCGTTCGATTGTATGTCGGAGGATCTTCAAATGTCTCCATACGATTAAGAATCGGAGGTACCGAACTTCCGCTTCGTTCCTAGAAAACATGTGAATTCATTTTAATTAGTTAGTTTTACATGAGCATTAGGTGCAATAACATGGAAGTAGATAACTAAAGAATGAAATATGTCCTCACAGTGCCACGACGCAATGCCAGTTGAATGGTTTCAATATCAAGTACCGGTACCCAGCATTCAGCGATCAAACACTTCTGGGTTACATCCAAGTTGAACAAGTTGAGTGTATGATAGATAGCTTTAATCTTGCGCACTTTTACGAACCAATTTTTAATGTTCTTAGCAGCAGCTACCAATACACGGTGTCGATGGTCTTGCGTTTGTCCAAGTACCTTGGAAATAAAGTATTCATTTCTTCCAGGGTTCTTTACATATAAGATATTCGAAAAGCGCATGATATTTAAATGAAAATTCACTTATATATTTAAAGAATAACTCACGGTATTCAAATCTTCGATACGTGTCATCACACCCATTGCCATTTCACGGCGATCAGCAGGAGCCTCGGGACAAGGATATAGGGTAGCACGAAAACCCTCGCAGATCTTCTTCACGCGAGTTTTCAGCTGGTCACCTTGGAAGAATATGATGAAAACTGACTTGAACACTTGATCACCCTATAAGACACGAGATAAATTTTTAAGACAAGATCCATAATTGACAGTTTACAGTAAGCTTCTTATGAAGCGGACGGAAATAAACAGGAGAATAAATACCATACAAAAATACTAACTGTGGATGGATCTTCAAGTGGAGTTTCAATCTCAGCTTGGCGGAGAAATACATTTCCGCGACACGCGCGCCACAACATACGTTCAAACGCTGGTATTCGTTCTCTGAGAATGACTCCCGCGACGAAACTATTTATTGAGAAAATAATTTGAAACATACATAATGGAATAAGAAGTGGAAACATAGAGGGCCTAGCTATGTTGAATCCATAGTATATCTAATATTATTAGTAATTTTTAGTTCGGCTGATTCATAGAAAATATTTTCCAAATAATCTTTATATCCAACGATACACATATTATGTGAGATATTTTTTTTTCTTTTATCATTTATAGAAACATTACAGTATTATTATTTTTTCCAATCCAATCCTGTTTACATGGATGAAGAATGCTAACTGAGTTTTGAAAAATATTTTGTTGAGACGATTATTATTTTTAAATTGTAAACTTTTATTCACAATACATATATACTAATAGAAATAAGTAAAATTATGTATAATTGTGAGTTATTATACTTCAACCGTATTATCAAATATTGAACAATGAGAAAGACGGAAAATATTTTGTCGATTGTATGTAAAAGTTATTATGGCAGCAATATACAAATCTGTCTCGCATATCTCAAGATTTGAAAATATATCGTACTTTCTGTAATAAATGTAATTAGATTCAACTGAAAATGCAATCAAATAAATATTCAATATTGATTAAAAAAAAAAAAAAAATCAGTGCAATCAAATACTTATGGAGACCATGTCGAATTGTGTATAACAGCAGGACGATGATTCTGGCAGCCATGGTTGCTTACATACCTTGAAGATTTCTTGTTCAGAATTTTCATCAAATACTTTCCAAAAGACAACAATGACACTCAGACAAAACAATAGCAAACCAAACACTTACTGGGACCTATTATGATGTGACATAGTTCATTTAATGAACATCGGAAGATTATTGAATTAGCTTCTGTATAGTGTTTCAAGTGTTCAGTGTATTTTATGCATTGATAAAGTGGTCTAAAGATTCTTCGATTCATTCGATGTGAAGAGTTTGAACAAAATAATTAAACTAACACAACAATATTAACTTCCAAAACTTATTGAAATGTAAAAAATATCTCAGCCACCTCAAAGTTTAGTTAGATACTTTACTTGGTCTTGGTGTTGGTTTCTTTTTTTTTTTTTGTTCTTACAAAAACTTGCTTACCATTTACGTAACCAGTTAAAACATTAATCCATTACTTTATCATATTTTCCATGATCAAAAACATAAAATTCATATTCAACGATTCATGAGACTATGAAAGAAGTAAGTAAATAAGTAAATAAATAAGTAAGTAAATAAATAAATAAATAAACTATTCAAGAAACTATTTGTATATTGTCTGCTGTCTTCATGGGTAATATAGTACAATTTTTATTAATGCTAATAGTTAAGAGAGGAATAGGAAATAAGGCAAATACGTGCTACTTTCTACAGGATAATATAGGTACGCTATTTAGCGTTTTTATGAAATAGGATAGAGATAGCATTCCATAGGCAGGCAGATGTCCAAGAGTATGAGTCCCAAGGTATAAGAAGATCATGATACTACTATGAAACTTAACGACTATAGAATGCTAGGAGACAAGGAGTAGAGCACAATATCAACAATCTATTTCTAACAAATGATCTCAGATTTGAATGTGTGCTTCACTTACGATTATCTGCCAAAAGTTTTAGCTTGTAGTGAACCAGGAATATTATTGCACTAACATGATAGAATCAAATTATATATTTATGAATGAAATTAACAACCCATATTACAAGTTTATCATCAAAATACATTTGCCACGTACATACCAATGCCCTCGCAAAGGAGCAGGCTATAATTTAACTACATACTTTCACAATACAAGACCTCGAACTGTTTCTTTCATATGCTCTGGCTACGGTTCCAAACCAGCAATATAACTTCATTCTTCAATATGGCATACAATCAATTATCGATTGACATTTTTAATGTTTTCAGAGTTTGATGTCAACTCACCTTACCAGATGAGCAAATTGTAGTAGTACATATGAGAACAAGGAGATAGATATTATGACCATTAATTCATATATCTGAGAAATGTTAATACTGTGCTTCGCGAGTAAGTAGGGATATTTGTAGATGTTAGCACCGATATTAGAAATAGGGCAGAGGGTAAACTAGTTAAGGAGGCATCTAGGTACGTACCCCAGCTGTACAGGACCGAGGGTAGACTGGCGGGCGATATTATCGTCACTAATCAGTGCACGTGTCATGGACTCGGTGGGGTTCAAGCCAGCGTGCTCTTGCTGACGACACAACAGACAAGACACAACCACATTAGCACACTATACACGATCACAGTGCTTAAACGCCACTCTGCTTTAACACGGGTGCTTGGCGTTCATTGTGTGGGTATCACTGAACATACTTTGTAAGTTTCAAAGCAAAACTCATTCTCGTTAGATATGTATACTTGAGAAAATGATATTTTTAAGATAATTTTTATACTATAGCAAAGATTGTACTGGATAAAATCATTTGAATTAATTATTACTGAAGTATTTCAATGCAATACTCAAGCATGGAATTTTTGTATTTCAACAATGTTACATATTTTAACAATACTACTGCGAAAAATGTTGTTTACAGTCTGTGCCCATCATCAATTGTGTATTTTAACTGCAAGTATGACCGTTACGTAAATGAACTATCATTAACAAGATTTTTTCACAGGGAATTCTCTCCAATTCAATTATTATGAATAATTCATCCATTTTGTCGGACAATGAGCTACATTTTCTAGGATAAATGTGAAACTATTTTATGACGATAATCAATGTTTACTAGTATACTTTATCTTCATAAAGCAAAACCCTACTATCACACATGTAAGGGTAAATTTTTAATGTCACTGCGCTGGATCCAAATATAAATTGCCACTCTATTCCTAGAATAATCAATTCATAGTAATATATATGTTCCTGGTGGAGTGTGCCTTGAATGAAAAAGCTACACACTTACGAAAATATATATGGCAATTCTTATTTGATTAATATGAATTGACACTTCACAGAACATATGCGTCAGTATTCAACTAATTGTAAATAAAATTTGTACCTAGATTTAATAAAAATTATTGGAAAGTAATATCTATAAGAGTAAAGTTGAAGGATATACTATCAATGTGTGTAGAGTATTATAGCTATAAAAATCGTACACACTAGATCCTATAATGTATACCAAAGAATGAAGAAAAAAATGTTTATGTTAGTTATTGTTGCGCGTGTAAGTATGACGTTTGTATGTACCTATACAAATGAGGGGTAAGTATATGAAAAATAACGTAGCAATTAGAACCAATAATCAAGCAAGCAACATGCATATTTCTAACAGGGTTGTGAAGCTATGCAGCGTTGAATTTTCTTGGGTATACCTGCGGCTTTATACTTCAAAAATATGCAAATCCTAATTGAAAAAATGATGTGATTGGATGAATATTCAAATAATGACACAGTATAACTGACTAAATTGTGCAAAAATAAAGTGCTGTTGATGTAAGCTCAAATTACTGATTTACATTGAAAATAATTATAATTAATATTGAGAAATGTCAATATGTGCTGGAAAATTATTTCTTCTTCTGTTCATCTGAGCCAGGGCGGTCTAACTTCAGGATAACATTTGGGGAATCTAAGAAAATCAAAGCGGGAATAAAGCAAAAGTGCTGCCAAATGGCAATGTTAAAATAAATACATGTTCATACATACCCATGGCCACACCATCATCATTTAAATGTTATTCACATGACATGTCTCTACATGTTTGTCTGGATAATAAATTTATCGTATACTAGGTATAATTACGAGACAATTATAAATTAGATAGATCGAATAGTGAGAAATTTTTCAATTCTTGGCAAATTGTCATTCTGAGCTCACAAGATTATATTTTACTATGGAACATTATTTACATCAAGTAAAAGTCGAATTTATTCATTTAACGAAAACTATGAAAAAATGGAATATTTTTAGATTAATCACAGCCGTCGTATTAATTAATTGTTCAATAATTTTATTTACTTTTCAATTAAATAGAGAACAGATTATCTAATTTTAAACAAATAAACAGAATGTTATTCAAAAATCAATAGCAAACAGTCGTGGTTTGTCTTTCAAGAGCTTCATTAATTGTTAAAGCATTTGTAAGGCACATTTTACATGAACAATTTTACTTTACACCCAACGAGGTTGATTCTGATCCCTTCCGGTTTGGACGATTCTCATTTTACGTTGGTAACGGTAGCGTCTCGCAGCGTGCCGTGCCGGAATGGCGTACGAGCAAAGCTCGACCTGTAGCTGTCAAACTGATATAACCTCAGAATGTAAAACTCCAAGACGCTGAAATATAATATTTCAGTGCTCCAAGAATAATGCGATATTTGAAAAGTGCTATAACTTCGAAGTCCACTTTACTATGAGATATATTAATTTAATAACCGAATCAGATGATTGGAGAACAGAGATTTCTTGTGGATTATGCAATTTTATAGAGGGTCACAGTCTGAGGAACCTTGAGAGAAGACCCTGAAGCTGACAAATAACGGATTGCAATGTGGTTTGATAAAGGGATGGTGAAGAATCCGACGAATCCAGCAGAATGCTACCGTTGAACTCCGATGGACTCTATTTTATACTCAATGTCTATGCTGTGCTTTAGACTTCGATAAGTGTTGTCTTGTATTCTGCGGTTACGCTGTTCGTTCGGCTTTGATAGAGTCTACTTCATACTCTGTATTCACGCAATGCGTTGGACTTTGATAAATTGTACTCAATACTTTACGTCTACGCTATTTGTTGGAGAAGCGCTTCGATAAGGGCAGTTTGATACTCTAAGTCTACGAGGTGCGTAGGACTTCGGTAAGTTCTTTGCTATATTTTCGTATCATTTAGTCAGAACGAGCCTGTGAGTCAACATTGTGCGTTGGACTCCAATGCGTGGAATATAAAATAAAACCTATCGAAGGCTGTGTAGACGTAGGATATAAAATGAAATCTATTGAAGTCACACACATAGCGTCAATTTATAGCCGCGTTTTGACTAGATGATACAAAAGTATAGAATAGAACCTATCAAAGTTCAACGCATTGCGTGGACGCAGAGCATGAAATGGACTCTATCCAAGTCGAACGAACAGCGTTAACGTAGAGTATTAAATAGATTTAGTTAAGTCCAACGCACAGGGTAGACATAGAATATGAGATTGAGCTTATCAAAATCTAACGCACTGTGTGAATGTTGAGTATAAAATAGAGTTCCTCGGAGTCCAACGGTAACACTCCGCTGAATTGGTCAGACTCTTCACCGTTCCTTTATCAACTCACATTGCAATCTGTTATTTTTCAGCTTCAGTGTCTCCTCTCAAAGTAGTTCGGACTGTGACCCTCCAAAAATTGGATAATCCACAAGAAATCCCTGTTCTCCAATCATCTGATTTGGTTATTAAATTAATATATCTCATAGTAAAGTGGACTTCGAAGTTATAGCACTTTTCAAATATCGCATTATTCTTGGAGCACTGAAATATTATATTTCAGTGTCTTGGAGTTTTACATTCTGAGGTTAGATCAATTTGACAGCTACAGGTCGAGCTTTGCTCGTACGCCATTCCGGCATGGCACGTTGCGAGACGCTACCGTTGCCAACGTAAAATGAGAATTGTCCAAACCGGAAGGGATCAGAATCAACGTCGTTGGGTGTACATACATAGTTTATCAATATTGTATGATATAACATATAAGCATTAGGTAATGCCAGAAATACATATAGTGTCCCATTTTAACTTACACAGCTGAATAACTCAAAAAATTGCAAGCCAATCAAACAACATTTCAAATAAAAGTTGTTCGTTATCGAGGGGCTGAACCAACTATGATCTTCACTTTGGAATTGACCTTCATTTTTAAGGTTATTTGAAGGTTATAGTTGGTCATAGTTGGGTCAGCCCCTCGATACCCAACAACTTTTATTTGAAACATTTTTTGATTGGCTTGCAATTTTTTGAGTTATTTGCCACAGCTAAATAACTTCACTTAAAATGGGACACCCTGTATACGTAAAAATATCGTACAATACAATAGCACATTTTCAACTGTAAGTCGATTTATGCGCCTAAAACCGATGTTACTGGTAGCTGATGAATTCTTTATTCACATCAGTAAAATTGAAAAAAAAAAAGCACTATTATGTTTAAAAGAACATAGCCAAATTCATCTAGGCAAGAAGTAGCGCTATAGATGTTATATATATATCTTTTGGATAATTGATGATTGTGGATGGTAAATAATTATTTCAAAACAGAATGTTATTTTTGATCTGGCAA
This sequence comes from Macrophya annulata, assembly GCA_963924015.1. NCBI lineage: Eukaryota > Metazoa > Arthropoda > Insecta > Hymenoptera > Tenthredinidae > Macrophya > Macrophya annulata. Next base: position 10,288,187 of record OZ001263.1, read on the forward strand.
ATGCCTTAACAATTATGAGACTTATAATGTTGTTGTAGCGTTGGTAAATTTTTATTTTAGCTACAGGCAGACACTGAGCAAACAACAGGGTTGTGCGAACGCAAATAACGGTTGATAACGGCTTGCCTGAGGGGGTTCCTATAGTGCGCTGCTATGGTGTCTGCTGCATAGTACAGGTGCTGCAACCACACAACACACTGACTTATTGCGCTCTCTACTAAACGCTCGATTTTAACGCCAATCCCAGTTTAAATATTTGAAACTGGGATTAGAACGTTATTATAAGCATTATCGCCTCACCTTAGCAATCTAACGACAAGCCTACCTGCCTGAACTGAATTTAAGCTCTTGGCGTTTATCATTCCATGTTTAATGACCGAGTACCATGTTGCAGTACAGTGCATAAGGTGTTTTTTGCACAGAAATATTAACAAAAACAATAATGTAACATGCATATTGTACATGTAATGATCCTCGGTCACTTCTATCTAAGGTGCAGAGCATAGCGTTCATACAAAGCTTCTAGGGCACTAAATAATATATCTTTAATCATATCGGCATTCTTATTTCTGTTCTTTAAATTATTAAAACAAATTTGTTATTTACGAGTAATAATTAATAAGAAAACAGCTCACCTAGCCATTGGAGAGCTATAATTACCAATAAGAGTTCCATAATTTGATGGTATTTCTCTTTTCTAATTTTGTTGTTCCTTTCAAATATCAAGATTTGCAAAATATTACAATATAACAAATCAATTTTCTGAACCTTCAAACTAAAGAATAATACAAATTAAATGAATCTGGTATGTACATTGATGCAGAATCAACCAACAGACAACAGATCTTCTCCTTAAACTGATATATTTCTAACAAAAGCAGAGAACGCATTTTTTAATAAATATCAGTGCGTGTGAAAAATCTCATTGTCTACATAGAAACTTTTGGAACCCTGCGCTCTGCATTATGCAGTGTTACGCCGCAATTAATTACCCGAGCTTGAGAGCCTGGCCGCCAGCGCGGAGGCCCTCTTCGCCCAGCAGGGTGACTTGCTCTTCCTCGCGGCTCGGGTCTGCCATCTGCGACACGACACCTCCGTGCTCAGCCTGGCAACAGACACATGTCACCCCTCCAAATGCCCTGTCTCCCCACAATGCTCTCTTTCTCTCCAGGAGATGGAAGCTTGACTTCCCAAGGTGGTAAAGGTTTGCACTTGCATTGGCTGGTGAGAGGGATTTGGGTAGGAGGGAGCTCAAAACTCATAGCATTAGCAACTAATGAACAATCGAATTTAGCAACCAGTCTTTTGAACTTTTTGACCTTGTCAAATTTTTATAATAAATGAAGACACTCCAAACTGATTGGATATCATTTCTAAGATCCCAGCAATCTTTAAACTTTAGTCAATTAGCAAATTCATAAGTAGAAGTGATAAATTCTAGCCGAGATTCATAAGGTCTATCTTGTGGTTCGGTGTTACTAATTCCATGAGGAGGAAATATGTGGAAACAGTACATTGATTGACTAATAGTTTATGTGTACGGCGTGGCTATAGCTGCGATGCAATTTTCAATATTATGAAGAAAAAAAGAACATGGCAACATAATATATACATATTCAGCTAACAACAGCTATTCAGATATCGGGATAAAAATGTTTAAATTAGTCATATCTATTTCAAGCGTTGATACAGAATAAAATGATGAACTATTGTGATTAGCGTTGAGATACAATAATTTCAATCCATCAAAAGCAAATCGTACATATTTTATTCAAGCGACCAGTTGAAAAAACGATCTACTATTGCTGTATATACCTCTTAAATAAAAGAATGAATTGATATAATTGCCACCTATTAAATGAATGTAAAATACACCATAGAAACCAATTTTATTTTATATAAGTGATACCTTTTTTATTTATAATTCGAACGCAAAATTCGTGCAATTTAATAAAATACATGCAAACACTTTGTGGAAAAATTTATTTTTGTGGAATTTATATTACAGAAACTTTGCATACTAAATGTAAGCCAAATATACTCATAAATCGAGATGATTGAACTAACTGTTGGACATTAGGCTTAAATAATCTGAAATACATTCACGATCATTGTTTTGACGAAATTAATAAAAATAAGAAAGCCTTTATATTGGATATCCCAAAAGGTATTGGTAAGCGAAATTATTTAATTAAAGAATGATAAAAAAATACATTATCCGTAAAACTTGAAAATTGGTATACTATAAATGCATTAGAGAGAGGCATTTGTAAAATCATTTGAAAAGTTCAATGTATGTTATTCAATATAGCTACTGGATATTGGAGGAATTTCCATACATAGCTATACTTTGCTCATAATTAATGACACAACTATATATTTTGATAAGATAATTTACATGACAAGGAAAAGAGCCGAAAAGTTTTTATAAGACTAAAATATCAAGTTCAATAGAATCAAAATCTAATATCAGATAAGAATTTTAATGTTTTCATGTACTCCAATAGCAATAAACGGAACTTATTTGTGTTCGCTTTGCATACCACGATGAAAAATATTGACATTTTAAACTTGGGTGATAATTTAATTAGCCATCTTTTGATGAAATTGATCAGTAAATTCTTAATGCTTATTAATACCTTGAAGGAAAAAATAAGTATCTAGGCATCTAGAGTTAGGTGCAAAAATACATAGAGAGAATAATCTTTGAGAAATATAATACTCTGATGAAAAATAATTGAGGTAATAAATCAGTTGACCAGTTTATAAGTATCATTTCCGCGTCCGATAAGATAAATCAATATTGCGGTAATTTAATATCATTTATCACTAATCCGAAAATCAGCTCATGAATTAGCCCAAGATCATTTTAAAACTAAAAGTACAAAATGTGTGCATGTAATTTCAAATTTTCGTAGGAACGTGTGAGAGATTATCAAAATATAATTCAGAAGGCAGCTGAAGGAGTTGAGCATTTGGACAGGTCGTAGCATAATTAATATGGGATAGCTACCCCCATGTTTTTTTTCTAGTGAAATTTAAAGTACATATTTGAACTCAAAAGATACAAATTTCCTTGAAATTTCAACACCCTACACTAGTTGGTTTTCGAGAGAAAAAATGTATTTTCGAAAGTTGAAAAAAAAATCTTTTTTTAAATTTCTTCCGATTGGATAAACCAATTGACTTGCCAAATAAATATGATTAAGCGATTAGATCAATTTAAACGATTAGGTGTATTTTTTGGGTGCAAATATATCCCTAAGATATTACTAGAAAAACCGTAGGCGCAGGAGTCCCATGCTTATCCTGCTTCAGCCTTCGTTGAATGTGATAATAAAAATATTAAAAATCAGATATCAATGTCTATTCACATTACAAGGTCCATTGACCATTTTACAAGATTTATGATTGGTGTTACTGGATTAATAATTGTTTATGAAACTCTGACAATCATAGACAGTGGTTTGAATTACACAAGTAAGCTCAATCTAAATTGCAACATGTTGCTAGACAAGACAGAACACTTATGTATGAAAAAAAAAAAAGAATCATTCATGCCTGGTGATTATAGAGTATTGATTAAGGAGTAATCAAATAATGAAATAAAAATCTAGTATGTACTTATAAACCATAATCAGTGAACATCAACGTTTTGTATGTTCATCGAAACCGGTACCAGATTACAGTAATACCTCTTATAATAGTTCTTTTTTTGCTATGAACCATGTTCATATTTTAGGTGGAGTTTCATGACAGAGAAACCTTGATACTATACCATACTGCTGTAGCATGTGACATCGAGCCAAGGTCAAATCACCGCCTACTTTCTACTGGCTGGCTACATTTACATATTAACAAATTTACGAAACATACAAAACTAGTTTAAAAGAATGATAATTGAAAACGGTAAATTATTTTTCGTTGTAGAATCTCATTTCGTCCACAATAAAATAGGCAGGATTTTGGAATGACGTTTACTAGATTTAGTTATACAACTATACCTGAAGCTATAAGTGGGCGGTAAATTTCACTGGTAATTTGATATTAATCTTATGAGATAGTGTTGTCAGAATTTAATTGATTCTTAGTTGCTGATCTCCGTTCTGTTGAAATTGATTTTTTGTGATTAACGGATTACCATAAGAGTATCACATTTACCGAACTGACGTGTTATTTGATCTGTTTTTGAGCCTTAAGATAATATCTTATCAGTTTTCATATTATCAATCCAGAGTTCGACTTGCTGACTGGACATGTACCTACCTATCCATGTATTTAAAACAGTTCAATTTTTTTTGATATTGTTTATCAAACCACGATAATAAATTTTGTATAAAAATTTTATTGAAACTATATTTCATTTACTGCCATAGTTAAAATCAAATCAAACCTTCTAACTAAAATATAGATCTAAATATTTTTTATCAAGTAATATCCCGGCGAAGGAAATGACGATTTTTTAAAATTATACTTTCTGCCCGCTGACAAAGATAAAGGTTGATAGATACAGGCAACAACCGCATTTCGGTTAAACATGCCATACATATTAAATAATAAATAGTATACAAGAGATGGTATATCTATTCAAGGATAGACAATTCAAATAAAGTATACATATAAATTCAAAATGTGACACCACAAGCTTGAGACAACACAACTATTCGTGCATTTCAATTCAATAGGATACTGATGTGTGTACGTAGACAACGGAGATATTTCAAACCCCAGAAATGTTGGTTTTTGGGAAAAAAATATCTTACGATAATGACATAATTCATACTGTTCTTAGATTTTTTTTTATTTTTACTTATTTTTTTTTGTACGTAGTAAGAAAAATCTCTATTTCAATGGAATCACAAGATTGATATGAATTTGTTGTGATTAAAAGTAATAAGAACAATATGAAAAATGGATGTCGGGATTTTTTGGACTTCAGTAACGGGGAGACAGAGCATAACAAGTGACTTGTGTCCGTTGCGAGACTGCAACTTTGTTAGTTGGCAACAATGACACATAAACATCCCTAGAATCACTCAACAAAATAATTAGTAACATTAAACCCAGACATACAGTGTCACAGGTTTACTTGTGGTCTCCAACCAGAATTTTTATTAGTTTTTCTTTGTTGTACGTATAGTACTAACGAAATTTGTCAATCGTGGTAAAGTGCCGTGGCATTCAGTTAAGATTTTTAAGCAAAAATACAAAAATTAGACTAGCATCAGGCACTGTGGTGCAATTATTTATGTTCAATTTTTTTTCCATGCATGTTCATTAATCCTATAGACATTTCTTTCTCCAGCCACAAGGCATCATCATTGAAAATTGAAAATTAAGTATTACAATGTACAGAGATTTATGTAATCACTTCTTCTTATACCTGAATATCAATTTTTTAAATGTTAAACAAATGTCGAAGTATATTCCGATTCAATAAGGTTTTGTGTTCAAATATGGCTGGATAAAGTCAATAATATTCCTTCAAAGTATAATAAAATAATGTAAATATTTAATCTATTTAGCGCGATTCTGTGCTTTTCTCGACTCAAACTAATGTAATTTAAAATTGTTAAATGAATAGTCACATCTCTTCAGAAGATCAAAGAAACGTTATACCTATACTGGCAGCATTGACGTAATTAATATAAAAGGTGAAATTTTACAAGCTAAATGATCATGCCAAATTGTTTTAGTATAATTGCAAATAAAATGGCTGTGCAAATAATGAAAAAATAAATTTGAATGATATATCCTTCCGTTGTTCGTCCGATTCTTTTTATACTATTTAAAATAATTTATACATTTAAAATTTTTTTAAATATATATATTTAATACACACACACATATATATATATATATATATATATATATATATATATATATATATATATATATATATATATATATATATATATATATATATATATATATATATATATATATATATATATATCTAAAATTATCAAAATTACTTATTATGGCTAAAAAGTGTAAAAGGTAAGACTGAAATTTTATCAACATTTTTTTTTCTTTCTACTGAATAAGAAATCCACAGCCATGATATCCCACCCTTCTCAGTTATGTTAATACAATAGTTAATGAATCAACTATTTAAATGATCCTTCCATACATCGTAGTTACCATACCATTGTTAATGAAATATATATATATATATATATATATATATATATATATATATATATATATATATATATATATATATATATATATATATATATATATATATATATATATATATATATATATATATATATATATATATATATATATATATATATATATATATATATATATATATATATATATATATATATATATATATATATATATATATATATATATATATATATATATATATATATATATATATATATATATATATATATATATATATATATATATATATATATATATATATATATATATATATATACTTTGGAAAATAATAAATAAATAAAATTTTCAAGAATGTCAATAATAAATGGAATTTGCTTACCTCGTCAAAGAAGACCTGAGTCTTCCTCAGGATATGTTTAAGCTCTGTAAGTTCTAAGAAATTACGTTTCAGAGCTTCCGCGTTTTGGTTAACTTCACGCAGCTCATTTTCAAGCTTCTCAAAAGTTGCTTCTAGATCTATCATCTCACGGGGTTGTGGTGCCTCGGGATTTTCTCCGGTATCCAACATAGGAATACCATCCTTTTTTATTTCTTTCTCAAGGTAGCGCAGCTTGCGTTCCATTTCATCACATCGTCTTACTTCGTTCACAAATTTACGTTGGAATGCATTGACATCAGGATTTAGCTAGAATATTAGAAAATTATAAGAAAAAAAGAGAAAAATGATTTAAAGCATGTAAGAGTTGTCTCGTTTTATACCAAATTTTATGATTTTATAAGCTTCGTATGAAAAAGTTAACACTAGTTTAATTCCAATTTGGAACACTTCGATAATGATATAGGTTTCTTCTACAATTATCATTTGGAGGCATGGACCTAAGAATACTACTTAGGTCCATGTTTGGCGGGCGTAACCTAACCTAACCTAACCTGACCCACAAAACCTTGAATTAAGAATCCGTTTTTTTTTCTCTTTCGGTTTAAACAATTTGTGATGAATTCAAAATTAAATGAGAAGACGCTGAAAATGTTTGGAAAAATAAATGGTGGAAAAAAAAAATTAAATTATAATATCGAAAGAAGATTCTCTTCGTCATTGAGAAAATTGGAAGGCTATTGATGACGAAGTATGGAATATGAACCCAGGGACAAACTTTTCCATACCCAGTGATCTAAAATGTTGTGTGTACAACATACATGGGATCGTCAATGTTTGATTTTGATGCAAGATAGTTAAAAGTGAGTAATCAATAAGGAAGTTTGAAAAAAGAGACACGGTATGGGATCTCCGTTGGGGAAATCGATTATGATGAAATAATCTAGACAACGAAGTACAAATATTCATCAGATCCATAGTTAAAACTCACATCTCGAAATTGAACGAGACCCAATTCTCCCAGTTCGGACACGCAGGCGTAAGCTGCTTCGCTTTGAAGGAAGAGCTGACACAAGGTCATCTCCTCGCTTCGGAAAAGTGATCCCATTTTATGTTAGATCGAGAGAACCACTGTAGAGTTTAATTTTTTTCAAGCTATTTATTATGTATGTCTGTATGTTCAAAAGAGTTTCTAAATTTTCATTACTGAACGATAAAACTCTACTTGTATAAACGTTAACCCTGATAAAAAGTTAAGCGGGGGCCAGACCGCGTCACGAACCACTCAGTTCAACTCTTACTTCAAATGAATACTGACTGAATTGAGATATGAATAGAATACGAAAGGCGCCGAACTCGCTGTGGAACTCCGACTTTGACCGAATGCTGATCGATCGGTCGGTCACGAGTTTTACAGCCTCGACGCGCGCACACATGGGAAAAATAATGATAATTATAAATTGCGAGTTGCGACGTCAGCGCTGATCACGAGTTATGCTTTCGCAGGATATACTGTTAGTCAATGGCATAGTTGGACATTTTTATTGGGGATCAAAACCGAAAATATTTTATGTCCATTTCTTCTATCGATTTTATTAATTTTGAATAAACAATTTTTTACGACAATTAGGTAATAAAAATGTTAAAAATCAATACAGAGTTTAATACCTATAGGTATAGTAATCTGACCTCCAAGATTTCTACACCTACAGAAATGAACTTAGGCCACCCGTAGCTCTGAAGCGGTCGGTCCCAGAGAAAACTTTGACGATTTTTTGTTGCTCTATTGATTATTTACTTTTTTGGCCAAAATTCATTTCTGCAAATGCAGAAATCTTGGGGGTCATTATATCAATATCGAATGTGTTTACTCTTCATTTTCTCTAAGCTTATAAAAAAAAATATGGTACTTTGGGTTTCACGAATGAGTGATGAAAACAAAACGAAGCTAACTCTTGCACCAATGTATCAGACAGAGAGAAAATACCAGCACAATATCGCTGTCTTTGTCTCACACATTGTTAGCCGCCTTAATTTGTTGTATTCGCATATACATATTGTATGGGGCTTTTCCACGAAACCTCCCGATATAAATACCTGTAACAAATGTTTTGAAGTCTATTTTAAATCGTCTAGTTACGGTACTGGTTTGCAGATGCGATATCTTATCTGTTTTGATCTTTGATTTTGAAGATATGCCTCTGACGCGTTGATATCATTGATGACGTGCGGTGTGCTGTAAATGTCTGTATATGTATGATGTGTGTAGAATAAGCCAACACGGAACAGGCATTAAGCTGCGGTTATGTAAAATAAAAATATGAATCATACATACATAGGTATACAGATAAGTATGTCGAGTCTACAGAGTGCGAGCTGTGCTTTAATATTGGCTTGCGTGAGTTACACATTATATGCGAAAAATTTTATATTATTCTATAACGATGGAACAGACTATAGAATTTCAAGTGTAATAAAATATAATAAAACGATTATACATCCCTACCTGTGTGTATAGTATGTGAAAGTAACTTCAACTTGCATATAAGTGCAATATAACTGATTAGAATTAGTTTTATTATAGGTATACATAATTTGCACGATGCAACCGAATTGATATGACTTTATCTGATAATAATTGGCAGACAAAATTTTCATAGAAACATGATTGTCATTGTAATAATCACAAGTCAGTAAATGCTGATGTCTTTTACTTGAGTGGTTCTCAATTCGGCCCTATAAGTACATACATGACCGCGTCGATTTCTCAGAATAGCCCAGTCGCTTTAGGTATATATACAAAAATAATTGCTGAAATTGCATTGATCCGATCCTACAATTTTCCTTTTTTAGTCTTTGGTGGGGGTCATTGGTAGTCTAAATCCAGATTTGTGGGACTCCAGCCCTTCTGCGTCAGCCGCCATCTTGAATTTAAGGGTATATTTGGTTTTATTGAATATTAACTGGCCTATTTTGAACTTTTGACTAAAAATGGTTACATACAAACTCGTAGAATATTGTATTATTTACAACTTTGGTCCTCAATATTTTTCGTCTACGATCGATATTTTCTTACTTGGACCTGAGAAAAATGGACGAAATAATTAGTACAAAAAGAAAAAAAATAAAAGAAAATCCTACCTGAAACTTAATTCACCCATGTGATGGTGCGGAAGAAAGTTTTACTTGAAAAACAAAATTAAATTCGAGTTTCACGTTATAGAAAGCCATGCAATTCCTAATGGTTCGAGAAATAAGTCATTCGGCAACGCTCTTTTTATTTACCGTACGCGTAGGTACGAAAATATTAACCTTAGGAGAAATAGGTGACGACCAAAGCCGTCGAGAATTTTATTCCCTATAAGTTTGTTTCTGATCATTTATGCGCTAAAGTTAAGAATAAACGAGATATTGCAATGATTGAATTTCGCCGTTTGTTTTCAGGTTTAAGTCGAAAAATATCGATCGTAGATGAAAAATGCTGATGACCAAGGTTATAGAGAATTCAGTTTCCTACAAGTTTCGTTATAACCATTTTTAGTCAAAAGTTGAAAATAGGCGAGTTAATATTTGTTTAAAACAATTCACCTTTAAATTCAAGATGGTGACTGATGCAGAAGGGCTGGCTCTCGAAAATCTGGATTTAGACTACCAATGACCCCCACCAATGACTGAAAAAAGAAAATTGTGGTATAGAATTAATGCAATTTCAAATGACATAGCGACTGGATTAGAATTATAACTGTGAACATGGTGTTGCACATGAAGTCGGAAACGAGACAATTTCCTTTATCCCCGCCTATTTTCCTGTTCAGTCGCCATAAATAACAAACTAATTATTGGGAAAAATTGCATCTCCTTAAGAAATGAAAGAAATCTTTGAGCTAAAGAATACTCCTATCCCGTATTTTTATGATTTTTTCCCGAAGAGTTACACTCTTCCAGAGCTAGTGGTCAGAAATTTTGAAATCGATAGTAAGTGTATGGGAAATATTAAACGTTGACGCGCACAAAATCTGATTGTCCAAAAAATCAGCCTCAAGTACAATATTATAGAATTTTTCCAAGATATTGCAATTCTTCTGATCCCAATTTAATATATTTTAAACATTTGATTACGTTCAATTCAGTTCTTGGTCTATAATTTCTAATCTGCGATACACTACAAACTCGTAGAACATATACCTATACATATCAATATATGAGGCATTCCACGTCAACTCAGCCACCTTCAGACCTCAATACCTTCGATTTTATTTTCCTCTAGGATTATGTTATACCACGGGAGAGTAGCGTCCCTGATTTATTTCAAAATTTTTCGAGCCGCCGTTCCGGAGTTTTCTTGTAAGCCAATTTTACGATATTCGAAATCCACGAATTTTTGATCGAGGATATCTCCATACTGAAAAGTCGTATCAACAAAAACAAGGGGGTGTTTGGATTCGTCTTGAATCCAAATTTTTGACAAAAAAATGTATCAGAAATTTCCCGCAACGTTCAGGCTATCGTAACTGAAGTTCAAAGAAATAAATAAAAATTTCATCAATTATGTCACCTTTGAAAATTGTGAAACATTTTTTTTCGAATTCTACGTACTTTTCTACGTATAATAACGTTTCGTCCGAAATGGAGAAATTCGATTCCCAGTTGCTATGCAATAAATAAAAAAACGTTTTTTCCTAATTAGAAGATTTTTTATTTCGTTTTGAAATTTATCGATTGTTTCTTGTAACAAAATTCATAGTATAAGTAGGAATAATTCATTTTATCAAAACAAAGTACAAATGTTGAACAATCATTCGAAAAATATTTTAATTGCAAATTATACAAAACCTGCAGATAAATACGGGAATATTTTTTTTTGCAAAATGCGTTTCCTTTTTTACTTTGGACTTTTTATCAAATCTAAAATTAAGACCACTCTCAGCAAAAGAGAATTGCTTCACGAGCATCGAATACTGTGAACCAGATATAAAGGTGTGTTTTTTTTTTGTGTCCGGTACACTTCTGACTCTTGTGTCCTTCAGGTTTTCTTTTGCTACATAATATTCCGTCTCATCACTTTAAAGGACTAATTTATTCTGCAGAGTTTTTTCAGGCCATTCATATAGCACGGCTGGAGTTAGAATTTAGTCATGAGTTATCAATTGCGAGTGGTCTCAATTTTAAAATTGATGAAAAGTTAAAAAAAAAAAACGGAAACGCATTTTGCGAAAAAAACATTCCCGTTTTCAGCTGGCTCTGCATAATCTGTAACTAAAATATTTTTCAAATAAACGTTCAACATTTGTACTTTGTTTTGATAAAATGAATTATTCTTACTTATACTATGAATTTTGTTACAAGAATCAATTGAAAAATTTCAAAACGAAATAAAAAATTTTCTAATTAGGAGATATTTTTTTTTCATTTATTGCATAGCAACTGGGAATCGAATTTCTCCATTTCGGATGAAACGTTATTATACGTAAACAAATACGTAGAATCCGAAAAAAATGTTTCACAATTTTCAAAGGTGACATAATTAAAGAAATTTTGATTTTTTTCTATGAACTTCAGTTACGATAGCCTGAACGTGGCGGGAAATTTCTGAAACATTTTTTTTCAAAATGTTGGATTCAAGACGAATCCAATCACCCCCTTGTTTTTGTTGATACGACTTTTCAGTATGGAGATATCCTCGATCAAAAATTCGTGGATTTCGAATATCGTAAAATTGGCTTACAAGAAAACTCCGGACTGGCGGCTCGAAAAATTTTGAAATAAATCAGGGACGCTACTCTCACGTAGTATAACAGAATCCTAGAAGAAGAATAAAATCGAAGGTATTGAGGTCTGAAGGTGGCTGAGTTGACGTGGAATGTTTCTGTACGCTTGACGTGTTGGATTCTGACACATATGAAGTTGCACCCAAATTCGACTGTCTTATTTTTTGCTAGTATAAGCATAGGGAAAAAGAAGATAAGCGAATTGAGTGCAACTTCATATGTGTCAGAATCCAACCCGTCAAGTGTACATGTACATACATACATACAATAATTATGTATATTATATGATTATGTATACTGGGTGATTCATTTTAATCGCCCCAAGCCGGTCCTTTCAAAACTAAGTAAGATACAAAAAAAAATTTGGTATAAAATATTCAGGGTTCACAGAGGGACGAAACTCGGTGGTATCAGTATTTCCGTAAATGGAGCCGCCGAGGTCAGGGTGAAGGTTAACTTTGTTTTTTGTAATGGAAACTCACATTTTTCATTACATAATTTTTTAAAAAATCAAACGACTTTCGTATGAAACTTTTTTTTGTGAGACATTAGGTTTTAATGATATTCAACTGGACAACTAGATTTTTGAATTTTTCGTGAACATTTCACCTCTAAACTATCAAGTTTGAAGAAAAATTGTAAGAAACAAAACGTGCGTAATTTCATGCGAAAATTCTTGGACAATTATCGAAGAATTTTCTCCAATATCTTCTTATTGTAGCTTCTTCACTTATCTGAAAAACAGCAGAAATTGTAAAAAAAAATCAGGAAACCGGTTGGCCTGTGGGCCAACCCGAAAACTTCCCGCTGTGTTAAAATTTTCAATTTTCATTGCGGAAAGTTAAAAATCTGAAATTATTCTCCAAGAATCTTTACATAAAATTCCGCACTTTCTGTCAATGCAATCTTTCTCCAAACTTGATAGTTTAGAGGTGAAATGTTCGTAAAAGTTCAAAAATCTCTAAGTGTTCAATTGAATATCACAAAGACTTGATGTCTCACAAAAAAATGTTTCATTCGAAAGTCGTTTGATTTTTCAAGTAGAACAAAATTACGTAATGGAAAATAGGAGTTTCCATTAAAAAAAATAAAGTTGACCTTCACCTGACCTCGGTGGCTTCATTTACGGAAATACCGATACCATTAAGTTTCGTCCCCTTCTGGACCCTGAATATTTTATACCATATTTTTTTTGTATCTTGCTTAGTTTCGGAAAAATCATTCTGAGACGATTAAAATGAATCACCCGGTATAATAATGTATACAATATAGGTATGTATATAGGTACAATTGACCTCGTTGACAAGCATTTCACGCGCGCTCGTAATTGTCTCGTCAATTCGTAAGCCTAGTTATTGTGATATAATAAGGTTTAAAGAATAGAGTGACAGGCGAAACAATAAGACAATTGAATAGAAAAGAGTATGTAGGTACAATCTGCAGCTGTAAATTACATTTAATGAGCAGCGTATGCTTCCGAGGTCACATAATGGCTTATTAAAACTATAATTGGACGTCATCACTTCAGACTTTCAAAAAATTTATTAAAGTCCAGTACTCAACTTAAGTTTCATTTTAAACGGAAATATTATTATATTCAATTTTCATCAAATATATACAGATCGGCCACATTATAATATATTCTACACGCTATTACGCAAAAATATTGGACAACAAATATGTATGTATGTATGTACAATGTAACTGGCATGAGTTTGAAATATTGGTTTGGGCTTGCATATGACCGATAAGACAAATGGATAGGTATTGGTTAATATAAACGCGTTTTTGTAGCATTTGGAGAAAAGAATGAAAATTTTTGTTCCTCTTCTTCTTCTCCGTTTTCTTTCTTCAGATTCTTTCTGTAGATTGTTATCCGATCCAATATAACTTGAGATCATCCATACACCACTTGCGCAGTTTCCTTGGCCCCGATTTCTTGTCGATAGTTGCGACCTCTTTGGAATTGATATCGTTTTACTTATATGTTCACCTTGTACATTTTGCTCTTGATATTGCCGTACGATGCGATTATTGTTATTTTTTTTTTTTCGTTTTGCGATGATTTCTGGGGAGCCCCAAATTACCAAACTTAAATGCTTATGTGGTATACGCATATTATTGGTATCATTCTGGTATTGGGGGTTTAGCTAGCTCGAATAGCCTTGTAGGTACATACTTGTAACAATTTTGCTTTAGGTGTACCGAAGTCTCAGCTCATTTTATTAGGCATTAATAGCCTTACGTATACTAGTAAGTGTTTATGTAAGATAGCTGTACGCTTATGTAAAACAGCTGTACGGTTATGTAAAACGTCGAAAAGCCCCTACTAGACACAATGATATAATGTTCACTTCATACTATATTATAAGAATTTGAAGTATTTATTTTCACTTCGATTATAAAATTCCTTTGCTGATGTATCTATAGACTCAGAGATTTTCTATCCTGCAGTGTATATGTATATAAATATGCATATGGGTGGTTTTTTTGAATACTGACATACTGACATGGGATTAGACTTCATGGTCTCAGATTTTTTTCAAACTTTGGGAGAATCTTATGTACGATGAAAGAGTTTACCTACCTGTAATTTTTTTCAAATTTTTTGATCCAATCGTTCGAATGTGACGGTAATTTTCAATTTGTTTGAAACTTTGACTTAGATTTGTGTTTTTAAGTGATATGATGATGAAAAAAATGAACATTCAAAATACATAATTTGATGGGGAAAAATCTCAGCTTTCCAACGAAAATATTGCCGATTCTGTTAAGATTCAAGAAAGCGTTAAAAAACTCAATTTTGTGACGGGAATTGATTCTTCAGCGGCTAATTGCCCTACCTCGATTTTTGTTTTTAATTATTTTTTGGAATCCAGAGAATTTTTCCGGTTTTTACCTGAATTACAAGGTAGGAAACTCTTGGGTTCAGCCGCAATTAAATAAATTGTGAATATACTCTGTATTGGGGTGACCCATTTTGACCGACTATTTTTTGATTTTGGGTCACGTATGAAAATTTGTTAGTTATTTGCATTTGAGGAGCCCTCCCAAAATTCCAGATCAATTCAAAAAATTTTCGGGGTCGCTTACGAGTTTTGAAAATTCCAAAAATGGTAAAAAAACGAATTATTTTTTTTTTTCAAAAATCTTTTTTCGTATCAGATATTGTTTTTACATTAAACAAAAATGACACCCTGAATATTTTATCTCATAATATGAATTTTTAAAGGTTTCCCAAGAATTTTGAATGTTTTGGACTACCGATATAAAGCTATAAAATTCTTGAGCGATCTTTAAAAATTTATATTTGAAACTGAGATCTTCAAGATGTCATTTTTCTCAAATGTAAAAATAATTGCCGCCACGAGAAAGAAAATATGAAAAAAAAAATTATTCGATTTGTGACCATTTTTGGAATTTTCAGAATTCGCGAACGACCCCTAATTTTTTTTTAATTGATTTGGAATTTGGGGAGGGCTCCTCAAATGCAAAAAATTAACAATTTTTCATAAGAGACCCCAAATCAAAAAATGGTCAAAATGGGTCACCCTAAATACCGGATTATATTCAAAATTTATTTAATTGCGGCTGAACTCAAGGATTTCCACCTTGAAATTCGGGTAAAAAATTCGGAAAAATTCTCAAAATTCCAAAAGAAGATTGAAAACGAATATCGAGGTGGGGCAAGCCTAACAAAAATCAATTTTCGTCACAAAATTTAGTTTTTTAACGTTTTCTTGAATGTTAACGGAATCGACAATATTTACGTTGGAAAGCTGAGATTTTTTCCCATCAAATTGGATCAAAAAATTTGAAAACAATCACAGGTACTTTTTCCATCGTACACAAGATTTTCACATTTGTAAAAAATTTTAGACCATGATCAAATCCAAACCCATGTCGGTATTCGAAAAAACCACCCATTGTATACTTTGACGTATATTATTACCTACCATTACCTACCAAACATTCAGTAACATATACGCTAAACGATCATGCAAGTTATTTAATTAGTTCCTGTTAAGATTGGTTACGTCTTGAAATTCTATTCTGAGCTATTAGCCATGATAATTTACAAGGAGGTGCAAATAAGTCAAGCTGGAAAGAGTTCTGAAACCGTGCATCATTTTATACATCACAAACCATCACTTGTCAAATAGTAAATTAGAAGTGTCACTTTGTTATTTTTTCATGTTCTTTTTTATATAAGGTAGACATACTATTCGTGGTCACCTCACACCTTACAATTAGTCCCAATTGTTGCCATTAACTGCAGCGAAAAATAATTTTTCATACAATTGATACAATTGGATACAATAAATCATAATATCACAATGGATTTAATAGATATTTTTGTGATTAATTTAGCAATCAATGGGGAATTAAAGTATCACAAATAAGTAACAATTGTCACTAAAGTGGCCACAACGGCAGGTACAGTGAACCACAAATGGTACGTCCACCCTAGTCCTATCTTCACAAAATCGTTGGGCTATAATCTGTTCGCGCGTAACTAATTATTATTTCTGAATGATGGAAGGTGAGTTTTACGCAAACGCCTACGACACTAATTAACGGGTTGCAGGTATTTACAAAAAATGTGTACACTGAAGTTATAATGAGAGAAGCAAAATTAAGAAAGAGGGTATTAAAGTACCCACGTACTTCCTGTACTCACCTACGCCGACACAGACATCTGAAAAGTCTCCACTCCAAAAAAATTATCGAAAAATCACATTTTACATGTGGATTATTCTCACATTTTTTGTAATGCAAAAAAATTGTTCGAATTGCCGAAAACACACATTTCGATGTTCTATCTCGATTAAATGTATTCAAATGCGGTTAAATGTGACTGGAAAAAAATGGAAATAGTTTTAACGAAAAGCTGAGAAATAAAAAGGAAATTTTTATACGAAACTTTTTGTTCCCTGTGCTCAATTTATCAATCGTTAAGAGGAGGACAGTGTATTTGAATTCCAGCAACCAGAAAATCTGAAATAAATTACAAAATGTTTTCAAACATCAGGTAATACATTCAAATTATTTCAGAATTTTTGGAAACATCAAAAAACTCAGATGGCTCACTTGACGAAGAATCTCTTGCTCGAACCAGTACAATTCGTTAAAATATCAACGTACAATGAACAGTGCTGCAGTTACTGTTTTTTCAGTACTGCTTATAGGTATAGCAACAAAAGTATGTAGTAAAAATAATTACTAGTGGGCAGGAATCTTTTTAGTCCCAAATTTTTTTTACGTGTGTATGATTTTTTAATCAATCTGTAGTGCTACAATTTACTGCCTTGTTCTCAACAGCGAAATATCATTTGCGATCTGTTTGATTGCTAGATTGATAGTCAGCCAAATCTTATACGGCTGCCATAATGCGTCATTCAAAATCATAAGTATCAGAGAATTATTTTCAACTCAAATCTGCGATTTCAATTTAACATTGTAAATTGACTATAGTATGTATATATGCCTAGCAAGTGCTATTTATCAGATTAAAATTTTCGAAAACTGTCAAAAATGGGAATGTAATTGCCTATACTTCTGTTTGAATTATGATATTTCAATTATTTCTAGAATCCATTCACGTAAAAATCTGTGGCACTCCGTTTCATTTCTAAGATTGAGAATTTATGGCTGCCGTATAAGTGTGTCTATAGTATAGATTATACATATAGGACAGTATGGAAATCCAACAAGCTGGCGAAAGTTGAAATATTAAAACCGCATGAAACTCGTTCTTTGTTGGTGTATCGGATAGTAAATAAAATGGTCAATTGTAAGATTGCAATGATTCGAAGATCATATCTGTAGAGCCTTATCCCACTAAATTTTGGCGTAAACTTAAAGTTGACCATAATTACTCAAAAGGAAGATTCTTGACAGGCTGAAACTCAGAATACGTATATATGTATTCACTTTATTCCGGAAAAAAACTTACCTGCAGAATGGCTAAGAATGCAACTGTTTTCTTATAATCTACGCCTTTGACCCTTTCCTTTTGGCGGTAGGAAATATTGTAGTCATTTCTATTCATAATAGATTTTTTATCATAAGGATTCAGCTGTTTTGCTTTCCGTTGATGTTTGAACACTTATCACTCGCATTCTTATGACCCAGCTAAATCTCAACATTGCTATAGACATAGTGCCTCTAATTATACCCATTACCAGCATCATTCAGCGATATACCTATAGGTAAATGTCGTCAGCGCCGGTTTAACTTGCACTAGGCGGACTAGGCGACGTCCTGTAGGCCCCCAACCATGAGAGGGGCCCGTACTTGCTAGCTCAAACCGTATTTGAAAAAAAAAATTGAAAAAAATTTACGTGTGTTTCTTTTCATAATAATTATGTTTTATAATTAAAAAAAAATCGTGTAAAATAATAAAATGAAGAGATTGTGGGCTCGAGTCTATCTGAATTGGTGGAGAACTGCACTCATATGTACAATTTCAATTAGTTTATAACATTAAAAACGACTCACTCAGAGAAAAAACCCAAATATTTCAGTTTTTGTAAATATACCAAATAACTCTATGAAAGAATACATACCAAAGAAATATGTGTACTTACGGGCCTCACCGACCTTTAATTCAGCGCTAAATGTCGTTAGGAACTCGACATTGGAGTATGGAGTATAACGCATTCCCGTGTGAACCTCTTCGAAAAGTGACCAGTAGATTAAACGATCAGGAAAGAATGAATGCAATTCACAATCAGAATTAGAATGAATGCACTGTATAAAATTGTTGTTTGTCAATATATAGGGCGATCCTTGCCAATGACAAGAAGAAATTGTAAGTGTACCCAGATCGAATTGGGATTAAACGCACTCTGTAAAAATTGTTGTTTGTCAATATATAGGGCATTTTTTTTATGCGAAATTTTCAATTTTGATCTTTTTTTTCTTTTTGATGAAAAGAACTCCAAAAAACTGTTTTTCTGGCTTGTTTTTAATAATATTATTTTTCAACCAACCCCTTACTCGGTTTAGATTGATTTGATCAATATTGGATTTAATAAAATTCATGTCTGGAGCCGGAGGTCCAGGCATCTTGGTGAAGGTCCTGAAAGTTTGGTATTCTTGGTCTAGTATTTGGTGTAAAAAATTCATCCAAATCGATTATGGCGACATTTGAGAAAATCAAAATTGGGTCGAAAAGTGATTAAAAAATTCTGCAATCAATCTCAGTAGAAATTCGTGAGATAACGGTTGTTTTTTGTATTCAACATTTTTCTCTACGTTTTCGTATTTACATGCGAGAAAACTTTCAAATGTTCGCCGTCTGAATTCAGTAAAAATTGTAACACTGTCAAAAATTGAATGCAAGACCTGTAGCTTACAGAAACATTGCAGTATTTTTTATCCGAACTTTAACATATGTTTTTTCGAAATAAATTCGAAGACATGACGTTGGAATCAAAGCTTTTAATTTTTTTCAAAAATTGTTCATTACATTTATTGGCTGCATAATTTCCGGCAAGCGTCTCACGCGCAGCTGCTATGGTGCATCCTTCTCTACCGGACATAATAATATATATAGTGTTCTCTGTCACGCCCTACTTTAAAATAAAATTATTGAAACTTTAAATCGTGTCAATCACTAGTCTTGCCACGATTTGAAAATTCAACCATATATCATTGGATTCGCAAAAAAAAATATCTATATTTACATATTTAATTTTGTAGGAAAAAGAATGAGGGTAAATTACTATATCAGTTTACCTGTTTACACCTGGTAGACAGGTATTGTTGCATGGAAAACGGTAGTCAACCATGCTGTGGCATTTTCTATATATGAGACAAACCACAAATAGCGTCATGGGTTTTGGGCCGCAAAATTTCGATTTCAAATTTCCGTATATATTTCGTTGAACACATCAAAATGAATAAACTGTGGAAGTTTGAGATTTTTTGCTACGTAAGTAACAGAGAAATACCTATTTTTGTGTTTTTCTCATTGATTTTGTTTTTAAGGCTTTCCTCTAACTTAAAAAAGTATATGGTACGTTGATATCGCTATTTTCATCGGAAATTTTCTGAATTTTTCAAAAAAAATATTTTCAAAATTTTAAATTTGAATTTTCACTATGAAAAATGAGTTCAAAAGTCAATAGTCAAAAAATGACACCGTTCCCCAAATTTTTTTTGTTTTTTTATTTTTTTTTTTTGAAAAGCTGAAACAATTTTACATGAAATCCATGCTCAAAAAAAAACCGGGCACTGTACCGGTCGCATGAGTAGACAACTAAAAAACTCAACAGAAGCAAAAGCGTTCGCGTAAAGTTTCAATAAAGCGATTGTTTTACATTTTTGTTTTTTGTTCATCGAACTCACAGTGCCCGGGTTTTGTTTATGCATGGATTTTATGTAAAATTATCTCAGCTTTTCAAAAAAAAATAAAAAATAAAAAAAAATTTGGGGAACGGTGTCGTTTTTCGATTTTTGCCTTTTGAACTCATTTTTCATAGTGAAAATTCAAATTTAAAATTTTGAAAATATTTTTCTTGAAAAATTCAGAAAATTTCCGATGGAAATAGTGATATGGACGTACCATATACTTTTTTAAGTCAGAGGGAAGCCTTAAAAACAAAATAAATGAGAAAAACACAAAAATAGGTGTTTCTCTGTTACTTACGTAGTAAAAAATCTCAAACCTTCACAGTTTATTCAATTTGATGTGTTCAACGAAATATATACGAAAATTTGAAATCGAAATTTTGAGGCCCAAAACCCATGACGCTATTTGTGGTTTGTCTCATATATATATTTTTTCGATTAAGACCAATTTTATTAAGGAAAAGAATAATCGTAACCGGTAAAAAAAATTAATTAAATAATTTTTAAATAAAAATAGCCTTGCCAAAACATAGGCTGTCAATTACCCCGATTTGCATATATTTAAATATTTTATTATAAAAAAAATTTATTTCATCATGGAAAAGAATGAGGGGGTATTTTTTTAAACCGGATTTTAGACTATGAGGTTGAACGTTCGCTCATGAAAAAAGGAGTTTACCATTACATAATGGTAAAAAATACAGAACGCCGAAATGCTCCTAATTGCGCTTTGATAATGTTCAGAGAAATGTTCTAATTAGGTGTTCAAAACACTATGGTGAAGATATTGAAAATCAGATTTGTGGTTGTAATTTTGTTTTACAATTAATAAAAATCGATTTTTTCAATCAACCTTGAATGAAAAATAGGATTCACGAAGACTAGTACTATAACAGTTTAGATACAGAGGAACTTATAAATCTAAAGTAAAAAGTAAATTAAAAATTTGGAACGGTTATTTGGATTTGAATACAACAGATAACGGTGATTATTGATTAGCGTAAAAATTGGTCGATTTGATTTGACAGATTATAATTGCAAGTATCGTGTATATTTAGATCTGTAATTCTAGAATATTTTCTATGTATTGATCAGTGTAGTACGTTAATTGCGTACGTTGCGAGGTCTTGTAAATTGTGAGAGAGAATTCACATTTCCGGAATTCTCAGGATTCTTTTGTCCAGTAAGATATTCTGAATTAAAATTGATTATAGTAATTTTATTTAGTCAACGTTTTGTCCGCCTTACCAACTAGAAACACAGTTTATCTTGTAGGTCTCAAATTGACCGCTAGATGGCTAGCGGTCCGGTTCGGACGGTAGTAGCAAATGCCGCTACGCGTCGCGTCTTTCTCGCGAGTAAAGTAACATTATTTTGACCATATTAGGTGCTGCATGATGAGAGTCAGGCATCGCTTCTCGGCCTCTTGGCTAAGATCAAAGTGTAGTATCTGTTCTTATCAGCTTAATATCTGATACGCTCCGCATTGCGGAGCCAGAATATTAAACTGATTTTTGGAAGTTGGCGGAGTGTCTGGGGCTTGCTCCGGCTCTGCCGCGGGTTGGCCCGGCATTGCAGTGCCGCTGGGTTCGGCCCATTTAATACATTATAAAATTATACTCCGCCAACTTCTAAAGATCTAAACAAAATTTTGTGTTTAGTGTTTTTTGTATTTTTATTTGTGACCGGCGAGGAGCGATCAACCTGGGAGCGACGCGGGACTTAGGATTTTCATCGCGGGTCGCGGAGCTCTTCTGGAGACTTGGTGCTTGCTGCGTGGTGGTAAAGCAGGTAAGTGGGTAGCTTTATCTCTTCTTCTTTCTCTCTTTTCCCCGGCAACAGGTGACGTCGTGGTGGCGCCCTCTCTCTTGCCTCTCACGCATCTACCGACGGCCGTTAGACACTTCCCCGACCTAGGCTAACTCGCCTGTCACGGCGTGCCGCCATCTTGACTAAGCAATTAGTTCTGAGGGTACGGCTCGTGTACAGGTAAGGGCTAAGCCTTCCCTTCCAAAAACGCACTGTCGAGAGTCTTTATCGTCGACTCATCTCCTGACTCCGTCAAACGAGTCCGACGGGTCGCGTTAAAGTTAACTCGAGACAAGTGTAAGTCTCGCAGTGCAGATTAGCTGAACTGCGAGATCCTTTCCGACAGCGTGTCCGTTCAAGGCAGAGGTCTAGTATCATCTGATTCGAAAACCTCACAAGTCCTAACGGACACGGTGCTGCCACCCTGCGGTGAGCGGTCGAAGCTGGTAGCGAAACCTATTACCTTCGACGCAGCGAACCAACGGTCATCCGCCCCCTCTGGTCGGTAACTCTCCGACCGCTCCAGAGGTAATACCGACTGTCGCTATCTATCTTCTTATCTTTCGACCCCTCTTTACTCACCCGCTATCTTCTCTATTACCCTCTTTCTTTTCTTCTTTCTATTTACCCACTGCCAGCGGAGCCACCACAAAGCAGCACCATGGTAAATGATAATGATAATAATAATAATAATAGTTTTACTTTATTTATAGAATACCCGTTTCCGGAGGAGTTCCGTTGCCCGCGATGTTACAATAATAACCAGGGCCGGAGAACCGGAGGTGTGTACAAGTCGCACTCGGACCTGCTCAAACACGCCAAAAAATATCACCCAGGCTTCAAAGTTATCCACCGATGCGGCGTGTGCAGCGAAGCTGGTGAAGGGAAGTACCCCCTAAAGCATGTGAAGCTGCACTACGCCGCACGGCACGAACACCAGGCAGCAGGTCCGGGTGCGACTGTACCTCCCGCGTCGCAACCACCTAGTCTTAGTGTTAGTACAAATTTTAATACCTCGAGCCGAGGGAGGCTCGATAATTTTATATCTTTAGGAAGAAGGAGCGGAGAAGCTGCTGCGGTGCCTGAGCGAACGCGAGGGACGGCTACCACCAGCGCCAACGAGGGCTCGGAGCCACGGCGTCCCACCCGAGCCCGGCTGGCGGCGGCAACGACGACGGGATCGAGATGCGGGGCCAACTCCACCCTGAGCCCCGCCACTACAGCAGCGACGACGACGACGACGACAAGGACGACAACCAACCTGTCACGGCCCGTAGAGGCCTCCTACCAGGCAGCGGCATTACCAGCTGCCGCTCCCGCTACCCGATCACCAGCAGCCGGGCCTAGCACCGCCACAACCAGTACAACGAGCCCACCGGCAGCGGGGGGCCGTACCTGTTCCCCCCGCGAGGCCCCGTCCTTCATCTACGCGGGGCCTCACACTAGAAGTCGCAGATCCAGCAGCGT
Organism: Macrophya annulata; assembly: GCA_963924015.1. Lineage (NCBI taxonomy): Eukaryota > Metazoa > Arthropoda > Insecta > Hymenoptera > Tenthredinidae > Macrophya > Macrophya annulata. Next base: position 10,312,106 of record OZ001263.1, read on the forward strand.
GCCGGTGGAAATGCGAGCTCCAGCGACGAGGGCAGCGGTGCCAAAGCCTGGCACAAGACGACGAATCACCCCGGCGGCTACCAAGGCAAGATCGCCCGCCGCCACACCATCACCAACAGCGGCGGGCAGTGCGAGGCGACCATCCACCACCACCACCACCACCAGCAGACCTACTCCGCCGGGGTCGAGGAGGACGGCAGCATCACCCACCTACGCAGCCGTCTCAGCGGGCAATGCCCGACCGCTCCAGGCCACAGGGGGCACGAAGGGGACACGCCAAGGGCTGCGGTCCAACACCAGAGCCGCATCGCTCCCGCCAGGGGTGGCGGGAGGTTCCCGCAGCCCTCCACCTAGGCTAAGCCGGGGCCCAGCAGATCTACATACCATCAGCGAGGAACCGAGGGCCCCGGCCAACGAAGAAATCTGTGCCCTGACGCTTCCTGTGACCCTCACCACCACCACGGTCACCACCACCATCTCCGGGGGGCCAGTAATGTCCCCTCGGATCCAAGGAGCGGTAGGGTGGGTGAACATCGCCGTCCAGCCACCGGTGGTACGACAACCACGCTCACCGGTGGCCATAATAGGGGTAGCGGGGCCATCCAGGGAGGCCCATACAACAACAACGTCACCGAGGCGCAGCAACACCACCTGCCAGAGCGCAACGCCGTGGCAGGTAGCCATAGGAAGGGCCCGCCGACACCATCGAGGCGGGCCAGGGTCTTCGGCGGAGTCGTCGTCTGAGGAGGAACTGCTGTCGCCGCCAGCAGCACCATCGAGAGCGAGGCCGTCTCCTGCTACAGCGCAGGCTATCCGTAGCAGCACTAGCAATAGGAACTCACCTAGGTCCTCTAGGCAAGGTCTCGGGGCTGGTCCCCGAGCTCCCACAGGGAGGCATAACATTAATAATAATAATAGTAATATGAATAATAATATCAGCCTTGAAAACTCAAACTTAATAGATGCATCAAAAAGCTCAACGATTTTAAGCAATAGATTTAGTGTTCTCTTAGATTCGTCCTTTAGTAATTCTTTTGAAACTTTTCCAGGTACGCCCCAGACGTGCTCTACGGGGGAGTCGAGCCGCGTGGGGAGCCAGAATTTAGTAAGGGGTGGGTTTTTAAACAGGTCCAGGGGGGTGGGATCAGGGGAAGGCAGAGGAACTCGGCGGTGCGCACCCGGAACTGGTGGAGGGGGTGGAGCATCGGGCTTCCCGGGGCGGGCGGCTCTTCGTGTGAGTAGTCACGGATCGGCGGCGGTCTCTCGACACCTACCGACCCCAGCGCGGCAGTCGCCGACGGCTGCCGGCCGGGCCCCCCGTCGGCGGCAAAATCCCCAGCCTCGTGCTGAGGACGAACCGCCGACTGAGAGGGACTTGCTGGTTGGCATGGCGGAAGCGGCTGCCAGCCTAGAAGATCTGGAGGAGACGGCGACGCAAGTCGCTGCTTTCCTCCAAGGCGCTGGAGAGCCGGTGGGGGTCTTGAGGAGCCGGGAAGGGAGGCCGGACCAACGCCGAGAGGGAAGGGGACGCGGAGCTGGTCGCGGGCGCGGCGCGAGGGATCGCCGGGATCGCCCACAGCCACAGGAACACCAGCAGCAGCAACGGCCGGCCCTTCCGGGCAGAGGGGATCGGGTGGAGGAGGCAACTAGGATACAGAAGTTGTTCCGGGCTAGCCGTCGGCGTGCGGTCCAGGAGGTGCTCCTCGGACAGTCTCAGCACTGTCAAGTGTCTCGGGAGCGTATCGAGGAGCACTTCCGGACCATCTACGCGCCGTCGGCGCGACTCGGAGCACAGCCTCCTCCACCTCCGTACGGGCCTCCAGACGAGGTGAGCAACGACACTCTGACTCGGCCCTTCACAGTGAGTGAGGTAGACCGGCGGTTACGGCGGACGTCAAACTCCGCGCCTGGACCCGACGGTCTTACTTACGATGATCTGAGGAGGGCGGATCCGGACTGTCGTCTGCTCACCGCACTCTTTAACACCTGTCTCCGTCTGGAGTCGATCCCTTCTGTCTGGAAGGAGTCCACTACCGTGCTGGTGCATAAGAAGGGCGATCGCGACGATCTCTCGAACTGGCGACCGCTCGCGCTCGGTGATACGACCCCCAAACTCTTCGCTGCAGTCCTGGCCGACCGACTGCTTACGTGGTCGATCCGGAACCGGCGTTTAAGCCCCGCACAGAAGGGCTTCCTGCCGTGTGAGGGGTGCTACGAGCACAACTTCATACTGCAGGAGGTCCTTAACGACGCTCGCAGGGGGGGCCGTCAGGTGGTGGTGGCGTGGCTGGATCTGACCAACGCGTTTGGTTCGATTCCCCACGCTGCTATCTACCGCGCTTTGGGGGAGGCCGGTGCTCCTCCCGCTCTCCGGAATATCGTGGAGAGCATGTATACAGACTGCACCACCCGGGTGCGTACCGCCGAAGGACTCACCGAACCCATTAAGATTAGCTCGGGGGTCAAGCAAGGGTGCCCGATGAGCCCTGTGGCGTTTAACCTCGCGGCGGAGCCGATCCTGCGTGCAGTGACCGACTCACCCGCGGGTTATACGCTTCACGGACATCGGCACCAAGCACTTGCTTACGCGGACGACATAGCCCTAGTTGCCGACTCCACCGAGGGCATGCGCGATTTATTGGAAAAGGTGGAGGCTGCGGCGGGTGGGATTGGACTTCGGTTCAACCCTGCGAAGTGTGCAACACTGCATCAGGACTGCAGAGGCACTCGCAGGGTAATGCCCACCCGCTTCACCCTCCAAAACGAAGAAATCAGAGCCCTGGCAGCCGGCGAGCCCTACCAGCACCTCGGAGTACCGACCGGCTTCCAAATCAAGCAAACCCCACTGCTGACCATCGACGAGCTTCTCCGCGATCTTCGGGCCGTCGACGAGTCTCTTCTGACACCCTGGCAGAAGGCTGAGACCGTGGCTACCTTCCTGGTACCGCGCCTTGACTTCTTGCTGCGGGGAGCACTGGTGGAGAAGGGTCCTCTAAAAGAAGCCGACAAGCTAATTAAAAGGTTAGTGAAATCTTGGCTGCACTTGCCTCAGCGCGCCAGCGCCGAGCTGGTCTACCTCCCTCCCAGCCGGGGGGGATGTGGCCTGCTCCCACTCGCAGACATGGTCGATGTCCTGACTATCGCTCACGCCTTCCGTCTCCTGACGGTGGCTGATCCGGTGGTCAGGTCATCGGCCTGGGCGTCGCTGCGGCATGCGGTAGCCAAGAAGATAGGCAGAGAACCCGTCAACGAAGACCTCGCAACCTACCTCTCCGGTTCGCTGGAGGGGGAGTTTGCACGCGACGGGGGGGACATTTCTTCGCTGTGGACGAGAGCTCGGAACGCGACCCGGAGATCGAGGGACAAGCTCGCAGCTACGTGGAAGTGGTCAGAGCTGAGGCGGGAGCTGGCCATTACGATGAGGGGCTCGGGCGAAAGGGAGACGACGGTGTCGGCAGAAGCACGCGGACAGATCATCCGCCGACTGCGGGCTGCAGTGACCGAACACTACCTTCTGAGGTTAAAACGTAAGCCGGACCAGGGGAAGGTATTCCAGGTCTCGGCACGGTCAAACGTGTCGAACCACTTCTTGCGAGGTGGTAGCTTCACCCGCTTCGCTGATTGGCGTTTTATCCACCGTGCGCGCCTCGATGTCTTGCCTCTGAACGGTGCAAGACGTTGGGGTGACGGGGATAGGCGTTGCCGGCGCTGCGGGGGAGCCCTGGAGTCCCTTCCCCATGTCCTGTGTCACTGCCGGCCGCACTCGGCGGCTTGGCAACTCCGACACGACGCCGTTGTCAATCGAGTAGCCAAGGCTTGTCGCCTCCCAGGGGAGCTGCGAATAAATAGGAGAGTCGAGGGGGTCGACGGCGAGCTGGGGGCTCTCCGCCCTGACATTGTGGTCAGGCACGAGCCCTCAAAGAGCATCATCGTCGTCGACGTGACCGTGGCTTTTGAAAATACGTACCAAGCTTTCGAGGAGGCCAGGGCACGTAAGGTGTTAAAGTACAAACCCCTGGCCGACGCGCTCCACGGTCACGGCTATCGAGTGGTGGTCTCTGCGATCGTCGTCGGTGCCCTCGGCTCATGGGATCCGGCCAATGAGCCTGTCTTGAAACAATTACGTATAGGCGCAAGGTACGCTAGCCTTATGCGCAGGCTCATTGTGTCGGAGACCATCAGGTGGGGTCGCGATATTTATGTGGAGCATGTCTCAGGCGTACGACAATATAGAGTAGAAAACGAACTGCCTGTGGATGCTCCGGGACCGGCTCAAGACTAGGGCGAGCCTCCCTCACTCGAATCTAGCTTTAATGTTTTATTTATTTATTTATTTATACAACCTGATTTTATTTATACACAAATTTTATATACACATTTTAGCTAGACTCGACGAAGGACCAGCGATGGTCCTTAATTTTATTTTTATTCTTCTACTTTTAATTTTGACGAAATATACAAGACTTTGTACCTGACTTAGGGCTGGTACTGGTCCTTTTTATTCACTGGACTGACTGTAAATTACATTGTACCTGACACAGGGCCAGTACTGGCCCTATATATATATTTTAAATCCTAACGTAGGCGAGGAGCCAGGGCCTGGCTTTTATTTATACAATTTTATTTCGATCATTAATTTTCCTTTTTATTTATACAACTTTTATTTATACAATTTTACTTCAATCACCCATTTTTTCTATTTTTACTATTTATTAGACTTCGCTTTCTCATTCATACTCCATTCATACATCACTACCTCATCGCTTCACCCATCCACACTCTCATTCATCAATTTTTATTTTTATAGTTATTGTTTTTATCTCTATTTTATCTACACAACCTCACCGTCACTCATGCATCCACGACTCATACTCATCACCAAGACTACCAGGCCCTGGCAATCTAGTCATGCCATATTAAGACTGATTTTATTATACAAATTAGCCCTCGCCTAAAAGGCGAGAAAATGAACGTGTATTGATACCCCCGGGTGTACTTTTGTAAGCCCGGGGGAACATGTGTTGAGAAAATAAACGCCTTTTATCTGTTCTTATCAGCTTAATATCTGATACGCTCCGCATTGCGGAGCCAGAATATTAAACTGATTTTTGGAAGTTGGCGGAGTGTCTGGGGCTTGCTCCGGCTCTGCCGCGGGTTGGCCCGGCATTGCAGTGCCGCTGGGTTCGGCCCATTTAATACATTATAAAATTATACTCCGCCAACTTCTAAAGATCTAAACAAAATTTTGTGTTTAGTGTTTTTTGTATTTTTATTTGTGACCGGCGAGGAGCGATCAACCCGGGAGCGACGCGGGACTTAGGATTTTCATCGCGGGTCGCGGAGCTCTTCTGGAGACTTGGTGCTTGCTGCGTGGTGGTAAAGCAGGTAAGTGGGTAGCTTTATCTCTTCTTCTTTCTCTCTTTTCCCCGGCAACAGGTGACGTCGTGGTGGCGCCCTCTCTCTTGCCTCTCACGCGTCTACCGACGGCCGTTAGACACTTCCCCGACCTAGGCTAACTCGCCTGTCACGGCGTGCCGCCATCTTGACTAAGCAATTAGTTCTGAGGGTACGGCTCGTGTACAGGTAAGGGCTAAGCCTTCCCTTCCAAAAACGCACTGTCGAGAGTCTTTATCGTCGACTCGTCTCCTGACTCCGCCAAACGAGTCCGACGGGTCGCGTTAAAGTTAACTCGAGACAAGTGTAAGTCTCGCAGTGCAGATTAGCTGAACTGCGGGATCCTTTCCGACAGCGTGTCCGTTCAAGGCAGAGGTCTAGTATCATCTGATTCGAAAACCTCACAAGTCCTAACGGACACGGTGCTGCCACCCTGCGGTGAGCGGTCGAAGCTGGTAGCGAAACCTATTACCTTCGACGCAGCGAACCAACGGTCATCCGCCCCCTCTGGTCGGTAACTCTCCGACCGCTCCAGAGGTAATACCGACTGTCGCTATCTATCTTCTTATCTTTCGATCCCTCTTTACTCACCTGCTATCTTCTCTATTACCCTCTTTCTTCTCTTCTTTCTATTTACCTACTGCCAGCGGAGCCACCACAAAGCAGCACCATGGTAAATGATAATGATAATAATAATAATAATAGTTTTATTTTATTTATAGAATACCCGTTTCCGGAGGAGTTCCGTTGCCCGCGATGTTACAATAATAACCAGGGCCGGAGAACCGGAGGTGTGTACAAGTCGCACTCGGACCTGCTCAAACACGCCAAAAAATATCACCCAGGCTTCAAAGTTATCCACCGATGCGGCGTGTGCAGCGAAGCTGGTGAAGGGAAGTACCCCCTAAAGCATGTGAAGCTGCACTACGCCGCACGGCACGAACACCAGGCAGCAGGCCCGGGTGCGACTGTACCTCCCGCGTCGCAACCACCTAGTCTTAGTGTTAGTACAAATTTTAATACCTCGAGCCGAGGGAGGCTCGATAATTTTATATCTTTAGGAAGAAGGAGCGGAGAAGCTGCTGCGGTGCCTGAGCGAACGCGAGGGACGGCTACCACCAGCGCCAACGAGGGCTCGGAGCCACGGCGTCCCACCCGAGCCCGGCTGGCGGCGGCAACGACGACGGGATCGAGATGCGGGGCCAACTCCACCCTGAGCCCCGCCACTACAGCAGCGACGACGACGACGAAGACAAGGACGACAACCAACCTGTCACGGCCCGTAGAGGCCTCCTACCAGGCAGCGGCGTTACCAGCTGCCGCTCCCGCTACCCGATCACCAGCAGCCGGGCCTAGCACCGCCACAACCAGCACAACGAGTCCACCGGCAGCGGGGGGCCGTACCTGTTCCCCCCGCGAGGCCCCGTCCTTCATCTACGCGGGGCCTCACACTAGAAGTCGCAGATCCAGCAGCGTGCCGGTGGAAATGCGAGCTCCAGCGACGAGGGCAGCGGTGCCAAAGCCTGGCACAAGACGTAGGATCACCCCGGCGGCCACCAAGGCAAGATCGCCCGCCGCCACACCATCACCAACAGCGGCGGGCAGTGCGAGGCGACCATCAACCATCACCACCACCACCACCAGTAGAGGACCTACTCCGCCGGGGTCGAGGAGGACGGCTACCTCACCCACCTACGCAGCCGTCTCAGCGGGCAATGCCCGACCGCTCCAGGCCACAGGGGGTACAAAGGGGACACGCCAAGGGCTGCGGTCCAACAGCAGAGCCACGTCGCTCCCGCCAGGGGTGGCGGGAGGTTCCCGCAGCCCTCCGCCGAGGCTAAGCCGGGGCCCAGCAGATCTACATACCATCAGCGAGGAACCGAGGGCCCCGGCCAACGAAGACATCTGTGCCCTGACGCTTCCTGTGACCCTCACCACCACCACGGTCACCACCACCATCTCCGGGGGGCCAGTAATGACCCCTCGGATCCAAGGAGCGGTAGGGTGGGTGAACACCGCCGTCCAGCCACCGGTGATACGACAACCACCTCCACCAGTGGCCATAATAGGGGTAGCGGGGCCATCCAGGGAGGCCCATACAACAACCACATCACCAAGGCGCAGCACCTCCACCTGCCAGAGCGCAACGCCGTGGCAGGTAGCCACAGGAAGAGCCCGCCGACACCACCGAGGCGGGCCAGGGTCGTCGGGAGAGTCGTCGTCAGAAGAGGAACTGCCGTCGCCGCCAGCAGCACCACCTAGAGCGAGACCGTCCCCTGCTACAGCGCAGGCTATCCGCAGAAGCAGCAGGGACAAGACGTCGCCTAGATCTTCTAGGCAAGACCTCGGGGCTGGTCCCCGAGCTTCCACAGGGAGACACACTTTAAATAATAGTATTAGCTTCAATAGTTTAAATTCAGAAAATCCCATTAATAATAACAGATTCAGTGCACTTTTAGATATTCCGAATAATGATTCTTTTGAAATAATTTCAGGTACGCCTCAGACGTGCTCTACGGGGGAGTCGAGCCGCGTAGGAAACCAGAACATAGTAAGGGGTGGGATTTTAAACAGGTCCAGGGGGGTGAGATCAGGGGGAGGTAGAGGAACTCGGCGACGCGCACCCGGAACTGGTGGAGGGGGTGGAGCATCGGGCTTCCCGGGGCAGGCGGCCCTCCGTGTGAGTAGTCACGGATCGGCGGCGGTCTCTCGACACCTACCGACTCCAGCGCGGCAGTCGCCAACGGCTGCTGGCCAGGCCCTCCGTCGGCGGCGAAATTCCCAGCCTTGTGCTGAGGACGAACCGCCGACCGAAAGGGACTTGCTGGTTGGCATGGCGGAAGCGGCTGCCAGCCTAGAAGATCTGGAGGAGACGGCGACGCAAGTCGCTGCTTTCCTCCAAGGCGCTGGAGAGCCGGTGGGGGTCTTGAGGAGCAGGGAGGGGAGGCCGGACCAACGCCGAGAGGGAGGGGGACGTGGAGCTGGTCGCGGGCGCGGTGCGAGGGATCGCCGGGATCGCCCACAGTCACAGGAACACCAGCAGCAGCAACGGCCGGCCCTTCCGGGCAGAGGGGATCGGGTGGAGGAGGCAACTAGGATACAGAAGTTGTTTCGGGCTAACCGTCGGCGTGCGGTCCAGGAGGTGCTCCTCGGACAGTCTCAGCACTGTCAAGTGTCTCGAGAGCGTATCGAGGAGCACTTCCGGACCATCTACGCGCCGTCGGCGCCACTCGGAGCACAGCCTCCTCCGCCTCCGTACGGGCCTCCAGACGAGGTGAGCAACGACACTCTGACTCGGCCCTTCACAGTGAGTGAGGTAGACCGGCGGTTACGGCGGACGTCGAACTCCGCGCCTGGACCCGACGGTCTTACTTACGATGATCTGAGGAGGGCGGATCCGGACTGTCGTCTGCTCACCGCACTCTTTAACACCTGTCTCCGTCTGGAGTCGATCCCTTCTGTCTGGAAGGAGTCCACTACCGTGCTGGTGCATAAGAAGGGCGATCGCGACGATCTCTCGAACTGGCGACCGCTCGCGCTCGGTGATACGACCCCCAAACTCTTCGCTGCAGTCCTGGCCGACCGACTGCTTACGTGGTCGATCCGGAACCGGCGTTTAAGCCCCGCACAGAAGGGCTTCCTGCCGTGTGAGGGGTGCTACGAGCACAACTTCATACTGCAGGAGGTCCTTAACGACGCTCGCAGGGGGGGCCGTCAGGTGGTGGTGGCGTGGCTGGATCTGACCAACGCGTTTGGTTCGATTCCCCACGCTGCTATCTACCGCGCTTTGGGGGAGGCCGGTGCTCCTCCCGCTCTCCGGAATATCGTGGAGAGCATGTATACAGACTGCACCACCCGGGTGCGTACCGCCGAAGGACTCACCGAACCCATTAAGATTAGCTCGGGGGTCAAGCAAGGGTGCCCGATGAGCCCTGTGGCGTTTAACCTCGCGGCGGAGCCGATCCTGCGTGCAGTGACCGACTCACCCGCGGGTTATACGCTTCACGGACATCGGCACCAAGCACTTGCTTACGCGGACGACATTGCCCTAGTTGCCGACTCCACCGAGGGCATGCGCGACCTATTAAGAAAGGTGGAGGCTGCGGCGGGTGGGATTGGACTTCGGTTCAACCCTGCGAAGTGTGCAACACTGCATCAGGACTGCAGAGCCACTCGCAGGGTAATGCCCACCCGCTTCACCCTCCAAAACGAAGAAATCAGAGCCCTGGCAGCCGGCGAGCCTTACCAGCACCTCGGAGTACCGACCGGCTTCCAAATCAAGCAGACCCCACTGCTGACCATCGACGAGCTTCTCCGCGATCTTCGGGCCGTCGACGAGTCTCTTCTGACACCCTGGCAGAAGGCTGAGACCGTGGCTACCTTCCTGGTACCGCGCCTTGACTTCTTGCTGCGGGGAGCACTGGTGGAGAAGGGTCCTCTAAAAGAAGCTGACAAGCTAATCAAAAGGTTAGTGAAATCTTGGCTGCACTTGCCTCAGCGCGCCAGCGCCGAGCTGGTCTACCTCCCCCCCAGCCGGGGGGGATGTGGCCTGCTCCCACTCGCAGACATGGTCGATGTCCTGACTATCGCTCACGCCTTCCGTCTCCTGACGGTGGCTGATCCGGTGGTCAGGTCATCGGCCTGGGCGTCGCTGCGGCATGCGGTAGCCAAGAAGATAGGCAGAGAACCCGTCAACGAAGACCTCGCAACCTACCTCTCCGGTTCGCTGGAGGGGGAGTTTGCACGCGACGGGGGGGACATTTCTTCGCTGTGGACGAGAGCTCGGAACGCGACCCGGAGATCGAGGGACAAGCTCGCAGCTACGTGGAAGTGGTCAGAGCTGAGGCGGGAGCTGGCCATTACGATGAGGGGCTCGGGCGAAAGGGAGACGACGGTGTCGGCAGAAGCACGCGGACAGATCATCCGCCGATTGCGGGCTGCAGTGACCGAACACTACCTTCTGAGGTTAAAACGTAAGCCGGACCAGGGGAAGGTATTCCAGGTCTCGGCACGGTCAAACGTGTCGAACCACTTCTTGCGAGGTGGTAGCTTCACCCGCTTCGCTGATTGGCGTTTTATCCACCGTGCGCGCCTCGATGTCTTGCCTCTTAACGGTGCAAGACGTTGGGGTGACGGGGATAGGCGTTGCCGGCGCTGCGGGGGAGCCCTGGAGTCCCTTCCCCATGTCCTGTGTCACTGCCGGCCGCACTCGGCGGCTTGGCAACTCCGACACGACGCCGTTGTCAATCGAGTAGCCAAGGCTTGTCGCCTCCCAGGGGAGCTGCGAATAAATAGGAGAGTCGAGGGGGTCGACGGCGAGCTGGGGGCTCTCCGCCCTGACATTGTGGTCAGGCACGAGCCCTCAAAGAGCATCATCGTCGTTGACGTGACCGTGGCTTTTGAAAATACGTACCAAGCTTTCGAGGAGGCCAGGGCACGTAAGGTGTTAAAGTACAAACCCCTGGCCGACGCGCTCCACGGTCACGGCTATCGAGTGGTGGTCTCTGCGATCGTCGTCGGTGCCCTCGGCTCATGGGATCCGGCCAATGAGCCTGTCTTGAAACAATTACGTATAGGCGCAAGGTACGCTAGCCTTATGCGCAGGCTCATTGTGTCGGAGACCATCAGGTGGGGTCGCGATATTTATGTGGAGCATGTCTCAGGCGTACGACAATATAGAGTAGAAAACGAACTGCCTGTGGATGCTCCGGGACCGGCTCAAGACTAGGGCGAGCCTCCCTCACTCGAATCTAGCTTTAATGTTTTATTTATTTATTTATTTATACAACCTGATTTTATTTATACACAAATTTTATATACACATTTTAGCTAGACTCGACGAAGGACCAGCGATGGTCCTTAATTTTATTTTTATTCTTCTACTTTTAATTTTGACGAAATATACAAGACTTTGTACCTGACTTAGGGCTGGTACTGGTCCTTTTTATTCACTGGACTGACTGTAAATTACATTGTACCTGACACAGGGCCAGTACTGGCCCTATATATATATTTGAAATCCTAACGTAGGCGAGGAGCCAGGGCCTGGCTTTTATTTATACAATTTTATTTCGATCATTAATTTTCCTTTTTATTTATACAACTTTTATTTATGCAATTTTACTTCAATCACCCATTTTTTCTATTTTTACTATTTATTAGACTTCGCTTTCTCATTCATACTCCATTCATACATCACTACCTCATCGCTTCACCCATCCACACTCTCATTCATCAATTTTTATTTTTATAGTTATTGTTTTTATCTCTATTTTATCTATACAACCTCACCGTCACTCATGCATCCACGACTCATACTCATCACCAAGACTACCAGGCCCTGGCAATCTAGTCATGCCATATTAAGACTGATTTTTATTATACAAATTAGCCCTCGCCTAAAAGGCGAGAAAATGAACGTGTATTGATACCCCCGGGTGTACTTTTGTAAGCCCGGGGGAACATGTGTTGAGAAAATAAACGCCTTTTATCTGTTCTTATCAGCTTAATATCTGATACGCTCCGCATTGCGGAGCCAGAATATTAAACTGATTTTTGGAAGTTGGCGGAGTGTCTGGGGCTTGCTCCGGCTCTGCCGCGGGTTGGCCCGGCATTGCAGTGCCGCTGGGTTCGGCCCATTTAATACATTATAAAATTATACTCCGCCAACTTCTAAAGATCTAAACAAAATTTTGTGTCTAGTGTTTTTTGTATTTTTATTTGTGACCGGCGAGGAGCGATCAACCCGGGAGCGACGCGGGACATAGGATTTTCATCGCGGGCCGCGGAGCTCTTCTGGAGACTTGGTGCTTGCTGCGTGGTGGTAAAGCAGGTAAGTGGGTAGCTTTATCTCTTCTTCTTTCTCTCTTTTCCCCGGCAACAGGTGACGTCGTGGTGGCGCCCTCTCTCTTGCCTCTCACGCATCTACCGACGGCCGTTAGACACTTCCCCGACCTAGGCTAACTCGCCTGTCACGGCGTGCCGCCATCTTGACTAAGCAATTAGTTCTGAGGGTACGGCTCGTGTACAGGTAAGGGCTAAGCCTTCCCTTCCAAAAACGCACTGTCGAGAGTCTTTATCGTCGACTCATCTCCTGACTCCGTCAAACGAGTCCGACGGGTCGCGTTAAAGTTAACTCGAGACAAGTGTAAGTCTCGCAGTGCAGATTAGCTGAACTGCGAGATCCTTTCCGACAGCGTGTCCGTTCAAGGCAGAGGTCTAGTATCATCTGATTCGAAAACCTCACAAGTCCTAACGGACACGGTGCTGCCACCCTGCGGTGAGCGGTCGAAGCTGGTAGCGAAACCTATTACCTTCGACGCAGCGAACCAACGGTCATCCGCCCCCTCTGGTCGGTAACTCTCCGACCGCTCCAGAGGTAATACCGACTGTCGCTATCTATCTTCTTATCTTTCGACCCCTCTTTACTCACCCGCTATCTTCTCTATTACCCTCTTTCTTTTCTTCTTTCTATTTACCCACTGCCAGCGGAGCCACCACAAAGCAGCACCATGGTAAATGATAATGATAATAATAATAATAATAGTTTTACTTTATTTATAGAATACCCGTTTCCGGAGGAGTTCCGTTGCCCGCGATGTTACAATAATAACCAGGGCCGGAGAACCGGAGGTGTGTACAAGTCGCACTCGGACCTGCTCAAACACGCCAAAAAATATCACCCAGGCTTCAAAGTTATCCACCGATGCGGCGTGTGCAGCGAAGCTGGTGAAGGGAAGTACCCCCTAAAGCATGTGAAGCTGCACTACGCCGCACGGCACGAACACCAGGCAGCAGGTCCGGGTGCGACTGTACCTCCCGCGTCGCAACCACCTAGTCTTAGTGTTAGTACAAATTTTAATACCTCGAGCCGAGGGAGGCTCGATAATTTTATATCTTTAGGAAGAAGGAGCGGAGAAGCTGCTGCGGTGCCTGAGCGAACGCGAGGGACGGCTACCACCAGCGCCAACGAGGGCTCGGAGCCACGGCGTCCCACCCGAGCCCGGCTGGCGGCGGCAACGACGACGGGATCGAGATGCGGGGCCAACTCCACCCTGAGCCCCGCCACTACAGCAGCGACGACGACGACGACGACAAGGACGACAACCAACCTGTCACGGCCCGTAGAGGCCTCCTACCAGGCAGCGGCATTACCAGCTGCCGCTCCCGCTACCCGATCACCAGCAGCCGGGCCTAGCACCGCCACAACCAGTACAACGAGCCCACCGGCAGCGGGGGGCCGTACCTGTTCCCCCCGCGAGGCCCCGTCCTTCATCTACGCGGGGCCTCACACTAGAAGTCGCAGATCCAGCAGCGTGCCGGTGGAAATGCGAGCTCCAGCGACGAGGGCAGCGGTGCCAAAGCCTGGCACAAGACGACGAATCACCCCGGCGGCTACCAAGGCAAGATCGCCCGCCGCCACACCATCACCAACAGCGGCGGGCAGTGCGAGGCGACCATCCACCACCACCACCACCACCAGCAGACCTACTCCGCCGGGGTCGAGGAGGACGGCAGCATCACCCACCTACGCAGCCGTCTCAGCGGGCAATGCCCGACCGCTCCAGGCCACAGGGGGCACGAAGGGGACACGCCAAGGGCTGCGGTCCAACACCAGAGCCGCATCGCTCCCGCCAGGGGTGGCGGGAGGTTCCCGCAGCCCTCCACCTAGGCTAAGCCGGGGCCCAGCAGATCTACATACCATCAGCGAGGAACCGAGGGCCCCGGCCAACGAAGAAATCTGTGCCCTGACGCTTCCTGTGACCCTCACCACCACCACGGTCACCACCACCATCTCCGGGGGGCCAGTAATGTCCCCTCGGATCCAAGGAGCGGTAGGGTGGGTGAACATCGCCGTCCAGCCACCGGTGGTACGACAACCACGCTCACCGGTGGCCATAATAGGGGTAGCGGGGCCATCCAGGGAGGCCCATACAACAACAACGTCACCGAGGCGCAGCAACACCACCTGCCAGAGCGCAACGCCGTGGCAGGTAGCCATAGGAAGGGCCCGCCGACACCATCGAGGCGGGCCAGGGTCTTCGGCGGAGTCGTCGTCTGAGGAGGAACTGCTGTCGCCGCCAGCAGCACCATCGAGAGCGAGGCCGTCTCCTGCTACAGCGCAGGCTATCCGTAGCAGCACTAGCAATAGGAACTCACCTAGGTCCTCTAGGCAAGGTCTCGGGGCTGGTCCCCGAGCTCCCACAGGGAGGCATAACATTAATAATAATAATAGTAATATGAATAATAATATCAGCCTTGAAAACTCAAACTTAATAGATGCATCAAAAAGCTCAACGATTTTAAGCAATAGATTTAGTGTTCTCTTAGATTCGTCCTTTAGTAATTCTTTTGAAACTTTTCCAGGTACGCCCCAGACGTGCTCTACGGGGGAGTCGAGCCGCGTGGGGAGCCAGAATTTAGTAAGGGGTGGGTTTTTAAACAGGTCCAGGGGGGTGGGATCAGGGGAAGGCAGAGGAACTCGGCGGTGCGCACCCGGAACTGGTGGAGGGGGTGGAGCATCGGGCTTCCCGGGGCGGGCGGCCCTTCGTGTGAGTAGTCACGGATCGGCGGCGGTCTCTCGACACCTACCGACCCCAGCGCGGCAGTCGCCGACGGCTGCCGGCCGGGCCCCCCGTCGGCGGCAAAATCCCCAGCCTCGTGCTGAGGACGAACCGCCGACTGAGAGGGACTTGCTGGTTGGCATGGCGGAAGCGGCTGCCAGCCTAGAAGATCTGGAGGAGACGGCGACGCAAGTCGCTGCTTTCCTCCAAGGCGCTGGAGAGCCGGTGGGGGTCTTGAGGAGCCGGGAAGGGAGGCCGGACCAACGCCGAGAGGGAAGGGGACGCGGAGCTGGTCGCGGGCGCGGCGCGAGGGATCGCCGGGATCGCCCACAGCCACAGGAACACCAGCAGCAGCAACGGCCGGCCCTTCCGGGCAGAGGGGATCGGGTGGAGGAGGCAACTAGGATACAGAAGTTGTTCCGGGCTAACCGTCGGCGTGCGGTCCAGGAGGTGCTCCTCGGACAGTCTCAGCACTGTCAAGTGTCTCGGGAGCGTATCGAGGAGCACTTCCGGACCATCTACGCGCCGTCGGCGCCACTCGGAGCACAGCCTCCTCCACCTCCGTACGGGCCTCCAGACGAGGTGAGCAACGACACTCTGACTCGGCCCTTCACAGTGAGTGAGGTAGACCGGCGGTTACGGCGGACGTCAAACTCCGCGCCTGGACCCGACGGTCTTACTTACGATGATCTGAGGAGGGCGGATCCGGACTGTCGTCTGCTCACCGCACTCTTTAACACCTGTCTCCGTCTGGAGTCGATCCCTTCTGTCTGGAAGGAGTCCACTACCGTGCTGGTGCATAAGAAGGGCGATCGCGACGATCTCTCGAACTGGCGACCGCTCGCGCTCGGTGATACGACCCCCAAACTCTTCGCTGCAGTCCTGGCCGACCGACTGCTTACGTGGTCGATCCGGAACCGGCGTTTAAGCCCCGCACAGAAGGGCTTCCTGCCGTGTGAGGGGTGCTACGAGCACAACTTCATACTGCAGGAGGTCCTTAACGACGCTCGCAGGGGGGGCCGTCAGGTGGTGGTGGCGTGGCTGGATCTGACCAACGCGTTTGGTTCGATTCCCCACGCTGCTATCTACCGCGCTTTGGGGGAGGCCGGTGCTCCTCCCGCTCTCCGGAATATCGTGGAGAGCATGTATACAGACTGCACCACCCGGGTGCGTACCGCCGAAGGACTCACCGAACCCATTAAGATTAGCTCGGGGGTCAAGCAAGGGTGCCCGATGAGCCCTGTGGCGTTTAACCTCGCGGCGGAGCCGATCCTGCGTGCAGTGACCGACTCACCCGCGGGTTATACGCTTCACGGACATCGGCACCAAGCACTTGCTTACGCGGACGACATAGCCCTAGTTGCCGACTCCACCGAGGGCATGCGCGATTTATTGGAAAAGGTGGAGGCTGCGGCGGGTGGGATTGGACTTCGGTTCAACCCTGCGAAGTGTGCAACACTGCATCAGGACTGCAGAGGCACTCGCAGGGTAATGCCCACCCGCTTCACCCTCCAAAACGAAGAAATCAGACCCCTGGCAGCCGGCGAGCCCTACCAGCACCTCGAAGTACCGACCGGCTTCCAAATCAAGCAAACCCCACTGCTGACCATCGACGAGCTTCTCCGCGATCTTCGGGCCGTCGACGAGTCTCTTCTGACACCCTGGCAGAAGGCTGAGACCGTGGCTACCTTCCTGGTACCGCGCCTTGACTTCTTGCTGCGGGGAGCACTGGTGGAGAAGGGTCCTCTAAAAGAAGCCGACAAGCTAATCAAAAGGTTAGTGAAATCTTGGCTGCACTTGCCTCAGCGCGCCAGCGCCGAGCTGGTCTACCTCCCCCCCAGCCGGGGGGGATGTGGCCTGCTCCCACTCGCAGACATGGTCGATGTCCTGACTATCGCTCACGCCTTCCGTCTCCTGACGGTGGCTGATCCGGTGGTCAGGTCATCGGCCTGGGCGTCGCTGCGGCATGCGGTAGCCAAGAAGATAGGCAGAGAACCCGTCAACGAAGACCTCGCAACCTACCTCTCCGGTTCGCTGGAGGGGGAGTTTGCACGCGACGGGGGGGACATTTCTTCGCTGTGGACGAGAGCTCGGAACGCGACCCGGAGATCGAGGGACAAGCTCGCAGCTACGTGGAAGTGGTCAGAGCTGAGGCGGGAGCTGGCCATTACGATGAGGGGCTCGGGCGAAAGGGAGACGACGGTGTCGGCAGAAGCACGCGGACAGATCATCCGCCGATTGCGGGCTGCAGTGACCGAACACTACCTTCTGAGGTTAAAACGTAAGCCGGACCAGGGGAAGGTATTCCAGGTTTCGGCACGGTCAAACGTGTCGAACCACTTCTTGCGAGGTGGTAGCTTCACCCGCTTCGCTGATTGGCGTTTTATCCACCGTGCGCGCCTCGATGTCTTGCCTCTTAACGGTGCAAGACGTTGGGGTGACGGGGATAGGCGTTGCCGGCGCTGCGGGGGAGCCCTGGAGTCCCTTCCCCATGTCCTGTGTCACTGCCGGCCGCACTCGGCGGCTTGGCAACTCCGACACGACGCCGTTGTCAATCGAGTAGCCAAGGCTTGTCGCCTCCCAGGGGAGCTGCGAATAAATAGGAGAGTCGAGGGGGTCGACGGCGAGCTGGGGGCTCTCCGCCCTGACATTGTGGTCAGGCACGAGCCCTCAAAGAGCATCATCGTCGTCGACGTGACCGTGGCTTTTGAAAATACGTACCAAGCTTTCGAGGAGGCCAGGGCACGTAAGGTGTTAAAGTACAAACCCCTGGCCGACGCGCTCCACGGTCACGGCTATCGAGTGGTGGTCTCTGCGATCGTCGTCGGTGCCCTCGGCTCATGGGATCCGGCCAATGAGCCTGTCTTGAAACAATTACGTATAGGCGCAAGGTACGCTAGCCTTATGCGCAGGCTCATTGTGTCGGAGACCATCAGGTGGGGTCGCGATATTTATGTGGAGCATGTCTCAGGCGTACGACAATATAGAGTAGAAAACGAACTGCCTGTGGATGCTCCGGGACCGGCTCAAGACTAGGGCGAGCCTCCCTCACTCGAATCTAGCTTTAATGTTTTATTTATTTATTTATTTATACAACCTGATTTTATTTATACACAAATTTTATATACACATTTTAGCTAGACTCGACGAAGGACCAGCGATGGTCCTTAACTTTATTTTTATTCTTCTACTTTTAATTTTGACGAAATATACAAGACTTTGTACCTGACTTAGGGCTGGTACTGGTCCTTTTTATTCACTGGACTGACTGTAAATTACATTGTACCTGACACAGGGCCAGTACTGGCCCTATATATATATTTGAAATCCTAACGTAGGCGAGGAGCCAGGGCCTGGCTTTTATTTATACAATTTTATTTCGATCATTAATTTTCCTTTTTATTTATACAACTTTTATTTATGCAATTTTACTTCAATCACCCATTTTTTCTATTTTTACTATTTATTAGACTTCGCTTTCTCATTCATACTCCATTCATACATCACTACCTCATCGCTTCACCCATCCACACTCTCATTCATCAATTTTTATTTTTATAGTTATTGTTTTTATCTCTATTTTATCTATACAACCTCACCGTCACTCATGCATCCACGACTCATACTCATCACCAAGACTACCAGGCCCTGGCAATCTAGTCATGCCATATTAAGACTGATTTTTATTATACAAATTAGCCCTCGCCTAAAAGGCGAGAAAATGAACGTGTATTGATACCCCCGGGTGTACTTTTGTAAGCCCGGGGGAACATGTGTTGAGAAAATAAACGCCTTTTATCTGTTCTTATCAGCTTAATATCTGATACGCTCCGCATTGCGGAGCCAGAATATTAAACTGATTTTTGGAAGTTGGCGGAGTGTCTGGGGCTTGCTCCGGCTCTGCCGCGGGTTGGCCCGGCATTGCAGTGCCGCTGGGTTCGGCCCATTTAATACATTATAAAATTATACTCCGCCAACTTCTAAAGATCTAAACAAAATTTTGTGTCTAGTGTTTTTTGTATTTTTATTTGTGACCGGCGAGGAGCGATCAACCCGGGAGCGACGCGGGACATAGGATTTTCATCGCGGGCCGCGGAGCTCTTCTGGAGACTTGGTGCTTGCTGCGTGGTGGTAAAGCAGGTAAGTGGGTAGCTTTATCTCTTCTTCTTTCTCTCTTTTCCCCGGCAACAGGTGACGTCGTGGTGGCGCCCTCTCTCTTGCCTCTCACGCATCTACCGACGGCCGTTAGACACTTCCCCGACCTAGGCTAACTCGCCTGTCACGGCGTGCCGCCATCTTGACTAAGCAATTAGTTCTGAGGGTACGGCTCGTGTACAGGTAAGGGCTAAGCCTTCCCTTCCAAAAACGCACTGTCGAGAGTCTTTATCGTCGACTCATCTCCTGACTCCGTCAAACGAGTCCGACGGGTCGCGTTAAAGTTAACTCGAGACAAGTGTAAGTCTCGCAGTGCAGATTAGCTGAACTGCGAGATCCTTTCCGACAGCGTGTCCGTTCAAGGCAGAGGTCTAGTATCATCTGATTCGAAAACCTCACAAGTCCTAACGGACACGGTGCTGCCACCCTGCGGTGAGCGGTC
This sequence comes from Macrophya annulata, assembly GCA_963924015.1. NCBI lineage: Eukaryota > Metazoa > Arthropoda > Insecta > Hymenoptera > Tenthredinidae > Macrophya > Macrophya annulata. The sequence goes on from OZ001263.1 coordinate 10,331,660, forward strand.
GAAGCTGGTAGCGAAACCTATTACCTTCGACGCAGCGAACCAACGGTCATCCGCCCCCTCTGGTCGGTAACTCTCCGACCGCTCCAGAGGTAATACCGACTGTCGCTATCTATCTTCTTATCTTTCGACCCCTCTTTACTCACCCGCTATCTTCTCTATTACCCTCTTTCTTTTCTTCTTTCTATTTACCCACTGCCAGCGGAGCCACCACAAAGCAGCACCATGGTAAATGATAATGATAATAATAATAATAATAGTTTTACTTTATTTATAGAATACCCGTTTCCGGAGGAGTTCCGTTGCCCGCGATGTTACAATAATAACCAGGGCCGGAGAACCGGAGGTGTGTACAAGTCGCACTCGGACCTGCTCAAACACGCCAAAAAATATCACCCAGGCTTCAAAGTTATCCACCGATGCGGCGTGTGCAGCGAAGCTGGTGAAGGGAAGTACCCCCTAAAGCATGTGAAGCTGCACTACGCCGCACGGCACGAACACCAGGCAGCAGGTCCGGGTGCGACTGTACCTCCCGCGTCGCAACCACCTAGTCTTAGTGTTAGTACAAATTTTAATACCTCGAGCCGAGGGAGGCTCGATAATTTTATATCTTTAGGAAGAAGGAGCGGAGAAGCTGCTGCGGTGCCTGAGCGAACGCGAGGGACGGCTACCACCAGCGCCAACGAGGGCTCGGAGCCACGGCGTCCCACCCGAGCCCGGCTGGCGGCGGCAACGACGACGGGATCGAGATGCGGGGCCAACTCCACCCTGAGCCCCGCCACTACAGCAGCGACGACGACGACGACGACAAGGACGACAACCAACCTGTCACGGCCCGTAGAGGCCTCCTACCAGGCAGCGGCATTACCAGCTGCCGCTCCCGCTACCCGATCACCAGCAGCCGGGCCTAGCACCGCCACAACCAGTACAACGAGCCCACCGGCAGCGGGGGGCCGTACCTGTTCCCCCCGCGAGGCCCCGTCCTTCATCTACGCGGGGCCTCACACTAGAAGTCGCAGATCCAGCAGCGTGCCGGTGGAAATGCGAGCTCCAGCGACGAGGGCAGCGGTGCCAAAGCCTGGCACAAGACGACGAATCACCCCGGCGGCTACCAAGGCAAGATCGCCCGCCGCCACACCATCACCAACAGCGGCGGGCAGTGCGAGGCGACCATCCACCACCACCACCACCACCAGCAGACCTACTCCGCCGGGGTCGAGGAGGACGGCAGCATCACCCACCTACGCAGCCGTCTCAGCGGGCAATGCCCGACCGCTCCAGGCCACAGGGGGCACGAAGGGGACACGCCAAGGGCTGCGGTCCAACACCAGAGCCGCATCGCTCCCGCCAGGGGTGGCGGGAGGTTCCCGCAGCCCTCCACCTAGGCTAAGCCGGGGCCCAGCAGATCTACATACCATCAGCGAGGAACCGAGGGCCCCGGCCAACGAAGAAATCTGTGCCCTGACGCTTCCTGTGACCCTCACCACCACCACGGTCACCACCACCATCTCCGGGGGGCCAGTAATGTCCCCTCGGATCCAAGGAGCGGTAGGGTGGGTGAACATCGCCGTCCAGCCACCGGTGGTACGACAACCACGCTCACCGGTGGCCATAATAGGGGTAGCGGGGCCATCCAGGGAGGCCCATACAACAACAACGTCACCGAGGCGCAGCAACACCACCTGCCAGAGCGCAACGCCGTGGCAGGTAGCCATAGGAAGGGCCCGCCGACACCATCGAGGCGGGCCAGGGTCTTCGGCGGAGTCGTCGTCTGAGGAGGAACTGCTGTCGCCGCCAGCAGCACCATCGAGAGCGAGGCCGTCTCCTGCTACAGCGCAGGCTATCCGTAGCAGCACTAGCAATAGGAACTCACCTAGGTCCTCTAGGCAAGGTCTCGGGGCTGGTCCCCGAGCTCCCACAGGGAGGCATAACATTAATAATAATAATAGTAATATGAATAATAATATCAGCCTTGAAAACTCAAACTTAATAGATGCATCAAAAAGCTCAACGATTTTAAGCAATAGATTTAGTGTTCTCTTAGATTCGTCCTTTAGTAATTCTTTTGAAACTTTTCCAGGTACGCCCCAGACGTGCTCTACGGGGGAGTCGAGCCGCGTGGGGAGCCAGAATTTAGTAAGGGGTGGGTTTTTAAACAGGTCCAGGGGGGTGGGATCAGGGGAAGGCAGAGGAACTCGGCGGTGCGCACCCGGAACTGGTGGAGGGGGTGGAGCATCGGGCTTCCCGGGGCGGGCGGCCCTTCGTGTGAGTAGTCACGGATCGGCGGCGGTCTCTCGACACCTACCGACCCCAGCGCGGCAGTCGCCGACGGCTGCCGGCCGGGCCCCCCGTCGGCGGCAAAATCCCCAGCCTCGTGCTGAGGACGAACCGCCGACTGAGAGGGACTTGCTGGTTGGCATGGCGGAAGCGGCTGCCAGCCTAGAAGATCTGGAGGAGACGGCGACGCAAGTCGCTGCTTTCCTCCAAGGCGCTGGAGAGCCGGTGGGGGTCTTGAGGAGCCGGGAAGGGAGGCCGGACCAACGCCGAGAGGGAAGGGGACGCGGAGCTGGTCGCGGGCGCGGCGCGAGGGATCGCCGGGATCGCCCACAGCCACAGGAACACCAGCAGCAGCAACGGCCGGCCCTTCCGGGCAGAGGGGATCGGGTGGAGGAGGCAACTAGGATACAGAAGTTGTTCCGGGCTAACCGTCGGCGTGCGGTCCAGGAGGTGCTCCTCGGACAGTCTCAGCACTGTCAAGTGTCTCGGGAGCGTATCGAGGAGCACTTCCGGACCATCTACGCGCCGTCGGCGCCACTCGGAGCACAGCCTCCTCCACCTCCGTACGGGCCTCCAGACGAGGTGAGCAACGACACTCTGACTCGGCCCTTCACAGTGAGTGAGGTAGACCGGCGGTTACGGCGGACGTCAAACTCCGCGCCTGGACCCGACGGTCTTACTTACGATGATCTGAGGAGGGCGGATCCGGACTGTCGTCTGCTCACCGCACTCTTTAACACCTGTCTCCGTCTGGAGTCGATCCCTTCTGTCTGGAAGGAGTCCACTACCGTGCTGGTGCATAAGAAGGGCGATCGCGACGATCTCTCGAACTGGCGACCGCTCGCGCTCGGTGATACGACCCCCAAACTCTTCGCTGCAGTCCTGGCCGACCGACTGCTTACGTGGTCGATCCGGAACCGGCGTTTAAGCCCCGCACAGAAGGGCTTCCTGCCGTGTGAGGGGTGCTACGAGCACAACTTCATACTGCAGGAGGTCCTTAACGACGCTCGCAGGGGGGGCCGTCAGGTGGTGGTGGCGTGGCTGGATCTGACCAACGCGTTTGGTTCGATTCCCCACGCTGCTATCTACCGCGCTTTGGGGGAGGCCGGTGCTCCTCCCGCTCTCCGGAATATCGTGGAGAGCATGTATACAGACTGCACCACCCGGGTGCGTACCGCCGAAGGACTCACCGAACCCATTAAGATTAGCTCGGGGGTCAAGCAAGGGTGCCCGATGAGCCCTGTGGCGTTTAACCTCGCGGCGGAGCCGATCCTGCGTGCAGTGACCGACTCACCCGCGGGTTATACGCTTCACGGACATCGGCACCAAGCACTTGCTTACGCGGACGACATAGCCCTAGTTGCCGACTCCACCGAGGGCATGCGCGATTTATTGGAAAAGGTGGAGGCTGCGGCGGGTGGGATTGGACTTCGGTTCAACCCTGCGAAGTGTGCAACACTGCATCAGGACTGCAGAGGCACTCGCAGGGTAATGCCCACCCGCTTCACCCTCCAAAACGAAGAAATCAGAGCCCTGGCAGCCGGCGAGCCCTACCAGCACCTCGGAGTACCGACCGGCTTCCAAATCAAGCAAACCCCACTGCTGACCATCGACGAGCTTCTCCGCGATCTTCGGGCCGTCGACGAGTCTCTTCTGACACCCTGGCAGAAGGCTGAGACCGTGGCTACCTTCCTGGTACCGCGCCTTGACTTCTTGCTGCGGGGAGCACTGGTGGAGAAGGGTCCTCTAAAAGAAGCCGACAAGCTAATTAAAAGGTTAGTGAAATCTTGGCTGCACTTGCCTCAGCGCGCCAGCGCCGAGCTGGTCTACCTCCCTCCCAGCCGGGGGGGATGTGGCCTGCTCCCACTCGCAGACATGGTCGATGTCCTGACTATCGCTCACGCCTTCCGTCTCCTGACGGTGGCTGATCCGGTGGTCAGGTCATCGGCCTGGGCGTCGCTGCGGCATGCGGTAGCCAAGAAGATAGGCAGAGAACCCGTCAACGAAGACCTCGCAACCTACCTCTCCGGTTCGCTGGAGGGTGAGTTTGCACGCGACGGGGGGGACATTTCTTCGCTGTGGACGAGAGCTCGGAACGCGACCCGGAGATCGAGGGACAAGCTCGCAGCTACGTGGAAGTGGTCAGAGCTGAGGCGGGAGCTGGCCATTACGATGAGGGGCTCGGGCGAAAGGGAGACGACGGTGTCGGCAGAAGCACGCGGACAGATCATCCGCCGACTGCGGGCTGCAGTGACCGAACACTACCTTCTGAGGTTAAAACGTAAGCCGGACCAGGGGAAGGTATTCCAGGTCTCGGCACGGTCAAACGTGTCGAACCACTTCTTGCGAGGTGGTAGCTTCACCCGCTTCGCTGATTGGCGTTTTATCCACCGTGCGCGCCTCGATGTCTTGCCTCTTAACGGTGCAAGACGTTGGGGTGACGGGGATAGGCGTTGCCGGCGCTGCGGGGGAGCCCTGGAGTCCCTTCCCCATGTCCTGTGTCACTGCCGGCCGCACTCGGCGGCTTGGCAACTCCGACACGACGCCGTTGTCAATCGAGTAGCCAAGGCTTGTCGCCTCCCAGGGGAGCTGCGAATAAATAGGAGAGTCGAGGGGGTCGACGGCGAGCTGGGGGCTCTCCGCCCTGACATTGTGGTCAGGCACGAGCCCTCAAAGAGCATCATCGTCGTTGACGTGACCGTGGCTTTTGAAAATACGTACCAAGCTTTCGAGGAGGCCAGGGCACGTAAGGTGTTAAAGTACAAACCCCTGGCCGACGCGCTCCACGGTCACGGCTATCGAGTGGTGGTCTCTGCGATCGTCGTCGGTGCCCTCGGCTCATGGGATCCGGCCAATGAGCCTGTCTTGAAACAATTACGTATAGGCGCAAGGTACGCTAGCCTTATGCGCAGGCTCATTGTGTCGGAGACCATCAGGTGGGGTCGCGATATTTATGTGGAGCATGTCTCAGGCGTACGACAATATAGAGTAGAAAACGAACTGCCTGTGGATGCTCCGGGACCGGCTCAAGACTAGGGCGAGCCTCCCTCACTCGAATCTAGCTTTAATGTTTTATTTATTTATTTATTTATACAACCTGATTTTATTTATACACAAATTTTATATACACATTTTAGCTAGACTCGACGAAGGACCAGCGATGGTCCTTAATTTTATTTTTATTCTTCTACTTTTAATTTTGACGAAAGATACAAGACTTTGTACCTGACTTAGGGCTGGTACTGGTCCTTTTTATTCACTGGACTGACTGTAAATTACATTGTACCTGACACAGGGCCAGTACTGGCCCTATATATATATTTTAAATCCTAACGTAGGCGAGGAGCCAGGGCCTGGCTTTTATTTATACAATTTTATTTCGATCATTAATTTTCCTTTTTATTTATACAACTTTTATTTATACAATTTTACTTCAATCACCCATTTTTTCTATTTTTACTATTTATTAGACTTCGCTTTCTCATTCATACTCCATTCATACATCACTACCTCATCGCTTCACCCATCCACACTCTCATTCATCAATTTTTATTTTTATAGTTATTGTTTTTATCTCTATTTTATCTACACAACCTCACCGTCACTCATGCATCCACGACTCATACTCATCACCAAGACTACCAGGCCCTGGCAATCTAGTCATGCCATATTAAGACTGATTTTATTATACAAATTAGCCCTCGCCTAAAAGGCGAGAAAATGAACGTGTATTGATACCCCCGGGTGTACTTTTGTAAGCCCGGGGGAACATGTGTTGAGAAAATAAACGCCTTTTATCTGTTCTTATCAGCTTAATATCTGATACGCTCCGCATTGCGGAGCCAGAATATTAAACTGATTTTTGGAAGTTGGCGGAGTGTCTGGGGCTTGCTCCGGCTCTGCCGCGGGTTGGCCCGGCATTGCAGTGCCGCTGGGTTCGGCCCATTTAATACATTATAAAAATATACCCTGCCAACTTCTGAAAATCAAAACATAGACTGTGATATTCATGTACTGTGTGTTTCGTGCCACCGAAGAGCGACCGAGGAGCGACCCAAACGCCATCCGCTGGGAGGGATTCGAAGGTTCTCCGGTCCAAGGCACTCTGGGCTAAGGTTGGTGCTGTTGCGCAGTGGTAAGGTAAGTGGACTTTGTTTCTTCTTCTTCTTCTCTTTCTTTTCCCCGGCAACAGGCGACGTCGTGGTGGCGCTCTCTCTCTTGCCTCTCACGCGTTTACCGACGGCCGTTAGACACTTCCCTGACCTAGGCTAACTCGCCTGTCACGGCGTGCCGCCATCTTGACTAAGCAATTAGTTCTGAGGGCACGGTCCGTGTGCGGGTAAGGGCTAAGCCTTCCCTTCCTAAAACGCACTGTCGAGAGTCTTTATCGTCGACTCGTTTCCTGACTCCGTCAAACGAGTCCGACGGGTCGCGCTAAAGTTAACTCGAGACAAGTGTAAGTCTCGCAGTGCAGACTAGCTGAACTGCGGGATCCCTTCCGTCAGCGTGTCCGTCCAAGGCAGAGGTCTAGTCTCATCTGATTCGAAAACCTCACAAGTCCTAACGGACACGGTGCTGCCATCCTGCGGTGAGCGGTCGAAGTGAGTAGTGAGAACTATTACCTTCGACGCAGCGAACCAACGGTTATCCGCCCCCTCTGGTCGGTAACTCTCCGACCGCTCCAGAGGTAATACCGACTGTCGCTATTTCTCTTCTTATCTTTCGATCCCCCTGTACTTACCCGCTATCTACTCTACTTACCCTCTTTCTTCTCTTCTTTCTTTACCACTGGCCGAACCACTGCAAAGCGGCACCATGTCAAATAATAATAATAATAATAATAACGATAATAATAATAACAATATAAATATAATAATAGAATTCCCATTCCCACAGGAATTCAGATGCCCAGAGTGCTATAATAACAACCGTGGCCGGAGAACCGGGGGTGCTTTCAAGTCGCACTCGGACCTGCTGAAGCATGCCAGGAAATGTCACCCAGGTTTCACCGTGATCCACAGGTGCGGCGTGTGCGGCGAAGCTGGCCAAGGAGCCTACGCTCTGAAGCAGGTGAAGCTGCACTACGCTGCACGGCATGGGAACATCGAGGCGGGTCCGGGTGCGACGGCACCCCCTGTATCTCAAAGTAGTAGTAATAATAATAATAATACTAATGCGCCAGGTCGAGAGAGACCTGGGTCAATATTTTCTCTTAGGTCTGCTGCGGCGTCGGGGCGAGCAAGGGTGACGAGTCAAGCACCGACCACCAGTGCAGCGACGGTGACAACAACCTGCGGAGCGACCTCCACCACTAGCTCCGCACCAGCAAGGACGACGACAAGGACGACAGCGAGACTGAGCCAGCCACGGCGAAGCGAAGAGGCCGCCCTGGCCCCAACCCCACCAGCACCCGCTACTAGAGCGCCCGCCAGGCTACGAGGAGCCAGGCAGAGCACCGCCGAGACCAGTAGCCCCGTAGAACCGGCAGCACGAGGAGCCTCCGCAGCACCCTGCATCGAGCCATCGGCCAGGGAGCGACGGACCAGGAGGCCCTCAGGCACCCCGCCAAGGGAGGCCCCAACCTTCATCTACGCGGGGCCTGCAACCAGGAGCAGGAGGGGTGCCAGCGTGCCGGTTGAGATTAATCAGCCGACCACCAGCACCAGGAGGGCAGCGGTGCCAAGGCCTGGCACAGCGAGGACATCCCTGGGGGTGAAAGGGAGGCGAACACCCACTGCCACGCCATCTCCTACGGCAGTGGGTACCACAGGTCGCCTCAGAACATCCACGACACCACGGAGTACACCCCCGGGGACAAGGACGACGACGGCATCTTCGACCTACGCCGCCGTCACAGCGGGCGTTCCGACGAGGACGTCGCAGGCTGCGGGAGGTGCCCCAGCAACACGCAGAGGGCTGCGATCGAGCACCCGGGCCACGTCACTTCCGCCCGGGTCTACTGGAGTCATCCGCAGCCCTCTAACGGAAGGGAGCCGGGTCCCCGAACTACCATCTACCATCTACGGGGACCTGGTAAGAGAACTGTCGGTCACCTCAGCGATGCCTGCGACCATGACTACGACCACCGTCACCACCACCACCAGCAGCGGGGGCCCCATCGTCACTTCCAGGGTCTCCGCAGGGGGAGGGGTGAGGCTACGGCGCGCCGAACGAACACCAGCGGCGCCTACCCTCCCCCCCATCGACGAGGCAGTAGCGGGGCCATCCAGGGCGGTCGACGGAGTCGCATATAGGTCCTCACCACCACAGCCGTGGCAGCTCGCAATGGGAAGAGCCTGCCGCCGACACCGAGGCGGGCCAGAGTCGTCGGAGGAGTCGTCCGAGGAGGAAGAGTGTCCACCGTCGCCATACCCATCAGCGACGAGGAGGCTGTCGCCTGAGCTCGCAGTCGCACGCCGCAGCAACAAGACAGCAGCGGTGGAGGCTTCACCTCCGCCGCAACGAAAGGCGAACCCCTCCCAGCGAGGTTCCAGGGCTGGTCCCCGGGCGCCTGCAGGGAGACAATTCTTATCTTCTTTTTCAAACAATAATAATTATAATAATCTAGATCTTTTATCCGCACTTAATAGCCAAAATACTAATTCGATTTTTAACATTTCAGAAACCCCCGAGACGTGCTCTGCGGAAGAGCAAGGCCGTCCGGTAAACGACAGGGATCCGGTAAGGGTAGGGGTTTTAAACAAGTCCAGGAGGGTGGGAACTGGGAGAGGTGAAGGAACTCGACGGAGCGCATCCGGACCCGGTGGAGGGGGGGGAGCGTCGGCCTCCGCGGAGCGGGCGACCCGTCCTGTGGGTAGTCGCGAGTCGACTGCTTCCTCTCGACACCCACCGACTTTGGAGCGGCGGCCGCCAACGGCTGCCGGTCAGGCCCTCCGCCGTCAGCAAAACTCTCAGCCTCGAGCTGAGAATGAACTGACGGCTGCGAGGGACTCGCTGATCGGTATGGCGGAAGCGGCTGCCTGTTACGAAGAGCTGGAGGAGACGGCGACGCGAGTCGCGGCCTTTCTCCAAGGCTCCGAAGCAAGGGTGGGGGTCAGGAGGGAGGAAGAAGGAAGGCCGGGAGGTGAACGAGAGGGAAGGGGACGTGGAGCTGGTCGCGGGCGCGGTGCGAGGGATCGCCGGGGTCGCCCACAGACGCAGCATCAGCGGCGGCAGCAGCCACGGCCGGCCCTTCCGGACAGAGGTGACCAGGTAGAGGAGGCTACAAGAATTCAACGCCTATTTAGAGCTAACAGGCGGCGGGCTGTGCAGGAGGTGCTACTCGGTCCCTCCCAGCACTGTCAAGTGCCCAGGGAACGGGTTGAGGCGCACTTCCAGGCCATGTACGGTCCGTCTCAACCTCTAGGAGAAGAGCCTCCTCCGCCCCCTTACGGGCCTCCGGACGAGCAGAGCACCGAAACTCTGATTCGGCCCTTCTCGGTGAGTGAGGTAGACCGGAAGCTCCGGCGGACGTCAAACTCCGCCCCGGGGCCTGATGGTCTGACTTACAGTGACCTGAGAAGAGCGGACCCAGAGTGCCGGCTGCTCACCGCTCTCTTTAACACCTGTCTGCGTCTGGAGATGGTCCCCTCTGTCTGGAAGAAGTCGAATACCGTGCTGGTGCACAAAAAGGGCGATCGCGACGATCTCTCGAACTGGCGACCGCTCGCGCTCGGCGACACGACCCCGAAACTCTTTGCAGCTATCCTGGCTGACCGACTCCTCAAGTGGTCGATTCGTAACGAGCGATTAAGCCGTTCTCAGAAGGGCTTCCTGCCGTGCGAGGGGTGCTACGAGCACAACTTTGTTCTGCAGGAGGTCCTGAACGACGCTCGCAGGGGGGGCCGCCAGGTGGTGGTGGCGTGGCTCGACTTGACCAATGCGTTTGGTTCGGTGCCCCATGCTGCTATCCGCCGTGCTCTGGCGGAGGCCGGTGCTCCTCCCGCTCTCCGCAACATAGTGGAGAGCATGTACGACAACTGCACCACCCGGGTGCGCACCGCCGACGGACTCACCGAACCCATCAGAATTCAAGCGGGGGTGAAACAAGGGTGTCCGATGAGCCCCGTGGCGTTTAACCTCGCCGTAGAGCCGATCCTGCGTGCGGTAGTAAGCTCTCCGGCGGGTTACACGCTCCATGGCCATCGGCACCAGATATTAGCTTATGCTGACGACCTTGCTCTTATTTCAGATTCCACTGAGGGTATGGTTGATCTATTGGGAAAAGTGGAGGCTGCGGCAGGTGGGATCGGACTTCGGTTCAACCCTGCGAAGTGCGCAACCCTACATCAGGACTGCAGAGGCACCCGCAGGGTCACGCCCACCGGCTTCACCCTCCAAGGCGAAAACATCAGGGCCCTGGCAGCCGGCGAGCCTTACGAGCACCTCGGAGTCCCCACCGGCTTTCAGGTAAAGCAGACTCCTCTGTTAAAGATCGACGATCTTCTCCAGGATCTCCGGGCCGTCGACGAGTCTCTTCTGACACCCTGGCAGAAGGCCGAGACCGTGGCTACCTTCTTGGTACCACGCCTCGACTTCTTGCTGCGGGGAGCACTGGTGGAGAAAGGTCCCCTAAAGGAAGCTGACAAGCTCATTAAAAGACTAGCGAAATCTTGGCTCCACCTGCCTCAGCGCGCCAGCGCCGAGCTGGTCTACCTCCCCCCCAGCCGGGGGGGCTGTGGCCTGCTCCCACTAGCAGACATGGTCGATGTCCTGACCATCGCTCACGCCTTCCGTCTCCTGACGGTGGCCGATGCGGTGGTCAGGTCATTGGCCTGGGCGTCGCTGCGGCATGCGGTAGCCAGGAAAATAGGTAGAGACCCGAACAACCAAGACCTCGCAACTTACCTCTCCGGCTCGCTGGAGGGGGAGTTCGCGCGCGACGGGGGGGACATTTCTTCGCTGTGGACGAGGGCTCGGAACGCGACCCGGAGGTCTAAGGACAGGATCGCAGCCGTATGGAAATACTCAGAAATTAGAGAAGAGCTGGTGGTGACGATGAGGGGCTCAGGCGATAGGGAGACGACGGTGTCACCCGAATCACGCGATCAAGTCATCCGCCGGCTGCGGACGGCAGTGACGGAATATTACTCTTTAAGACTCAAACGTAAGCCGGACCAGGGGAAGGTGTTCCAGGTTTCGGCACGGTCAAACGTGTCGAACCACTTCTTGCGAGGTGGCAGCTTCACCCGCTTCGCTGATTGGCGTTTTATCCACCGTGCGCGCCTCGATGTCTTACCCCTTAACGGGGCGAGACGTTGGGGTGACGGGGATAGGCGTTGCCGGCGCTGCGGGGGAGCCCTGGAGTCCCTTCCCCATGTCCTTTGTCACTGCCGGCCGCACTCGGCGGCTTGGCAGCTTCGACACGACGCCGTCGTCAAACGTGTAGCTAAGGCTTGCCGCCTCCCAGGGGAAGTAAGGGTAAATAAGACAGTCGAGGGGATCGACGGCGAGCTGGGGGCTCTCCGACCTGACATCGTGGTCAGGCACGAGCCCTCAAAGAGTATCGTGATCGTCGACGTGACCGTGGCATTTGAGAACACCTACCTAGCTTTCGAAGAGGCCAGGGCACGCAAAGTGTTAAAGTATAAGCCCCTGGCCGACGCGCTCCACGGTCACGGCTATCGAGTAGCGGTCTCTGCGATCGTCGTCGGTGCCCTCGGCTCATGGGATCCGGCCAACGAGCCGGTGCTGAAAATCCTACGAGTAGGATCCAAATACGCTAGCTTAATGCGCCGGCTCATCGTGTCGGATACCATCAGATGGGGTAGGGATATATACGTAGAGCACGTGTCGGGGGTTCGTCAATATAGAGTAGCAAACGAACTCCCTGCGGACGTCCCGAGGCTGGCCCGGGACTAAAACAATTAGCCTCTTATAAGTTTGACTGAAGCGTACCCTACTTCTATATTTTTATCTATTTATATTCCTATCTTAAGGACAAACACGAGCTGTGATGTATTTTACCTGACTTAGGACCAGTGCTGGTCCTTATTTTATATAACTGACATTCTATACCTACCGTACCTGACTCAGGACCAGTACTGGTCCTATACATATATTTTAACCAAAAAGCGGGCGAGAGGCCAGAGTCTGGCTTTTATTTATACAACCTATTTAATTCCATTCTATTTCATTTTACTCTATTTTATTTATACCAACCCATTAACTTTATTCGTTTTATTTCATTTTATTTATACAACCTATTTAACTTCATTCCATTTTATTCCATGTTATTTATACAACCATTAAATCTTACTTAATTTTATTTTATTTTATCTACGCACTGTATGGCCCCCGCACCCTTTACATGCGGGGACTGTCGACCAGTATTTTAACCTTCATAGACTACCAGACTCTGGCCAGCCAAATTCAAATCTTTTGACCAAAGTTTTATACAACTTAGATTTTATATATTCAAGAGCCTCGCCCCAAAAGGGGCACATTCTGTATTGATACCCCCGGGCAAACGTTTGTAAGCTTGGGGGAACATGTTTTGTTTAATAAATGCCTCTTTATCTGTTCTTATCAGCTTAATATCTGATACGCTCCGCATTGCGGAGCCAGAATATTAAACTGATTTTTGGAAGTTGGCGGAGTGTCTGGGGCTTGCTCCGGCTCTGCCGCGGGTTGGCCCGGCATTGCAGTGCCGCTGGGTTCGGCCCATTTAATACATTATAAAATTATACTCCGCCAACTTCTGAAGATCTAAACAAAATTTTGTGTTTAGTGTTTTTTGTATTTTTATTTGTGACCGGCGAGGAGCGATCAACCCGGGAGCGACGCGGGACTTAGGATTTTCATCGCGGGTCGCGGAGCTCTTCTGGAGACTTGGTGCTTGCTGCGTGGTGGTAAAGCAGGTAAGTGGGTAGCTTTATCTCTTCTTCTTTCTCTCTTTTCCCCGGCAACAGGTGACGTCGTGGTGGCGCCCTCTCTCTTGCCTCTCACGCGTCTACCGACGGCCGTTAGACACTTCCCCGACCTAGGCTAACTCGCCTGTCACGGCGTGCCGCCATCTTGACTAAGCAATTAGTTCTGAGGGTACGGCTCGTGTACAGGTAAGGGCTAAGCCTTCCCTTCCAAAAACGCACTGTCGAGAGTCTTTATCGTCGACTCATCTCCTGACTCCGTCAAACGAGTCCGACGGGTCGCGTTAAAGTTAACTCGAGACAAGTGTAAGTCTCGCAGTGCAGATTAGCTGAACTGCGGGATCCTTTCCGACAGCGTGTCCGTTCAAGGCAGAGGTCTAGTATCATCTGATTCGAAAACCTCACAAGTCCTAACGGACACGGTGCTGCCACCCTGCGGTGAGCGGTCGAAGCTGGTAGCGAAACCTATTACCTTCGACGCAGCGAACCAACGGTCATCCGCCCCCTCTGGTCGGTAACTCTCCGACCGCTCCAGAGGTAATACCGACTGTCGCTATCTATCTTCTTATCTTTCGATCCCTCTTTACTCACCCGCTATCTTCTCTATTACCCTCTTTCTTCTCTTCTTTCTATTTACCTACTGCCAGCGGAGCCACCACAAAGCAGCACCATGGTAAATGATAATGATAATAATAATAATAATAGTTTTATTTTATTTATAGAATACCCGTTTCCGGAGGAGTTCCGTTGCCCGCGATGTTACAATAATAACCAGGGCCGGAGAACCGGAGGTGTGTACAAGTCGCACTCGGACCTGCTCAAACACGCCAAAAAATATCACCCAGGCTTCAAAGTTATCCACCGATGCGGCGTGTGCAGCGAAGCTGGTGAAGGGAAGTACCCCCTAAAGCATGTGAAGCTGCACTACGCCGCACGGCACGAACACCAGGCAGCAGGCCCGGGTGCGACTGTACCTCCCGCGTCGCAACCACCTAGTCTTAGTGTTAGTACAAATTTTAATACCTCGAGCCGAGGGAGGCTCGATAATTTTATATCTTTAGGAAGAAGGAGCGGAGAAGCTGCTGCGGTGCCTGAGCGAACGCGAGGGACGGCTACCACCAGCGCCAACGAGGGCTCGGAGCCACGGCGTCCCACCCGAGCCCGGCTGGCGGCGGCAACGACGACGGGATCGAGATGCGGGGCCAACTCCACCCTGAGCCCCGCCACTACAGCAGCGACGACGACGACGAAGACAAGGACGACAACCAACCTGTCACGGCCCGTAGAGGCCTCCTACCAGGCAGCGGCATTACCAGCTGCCGCTCCCGCTACCCGATCACCAGCAGCCGGGCCTAGCACCGCCACAACCAGCACAACGAGTCCACCGGCAGCGGGGGGCCGTACCTGTTCCCCCCGCGAGGCCCCGTCCTTCATCTACGCGGGGCCTCACACTAGAAGTCGCAGATCCAGCAGCGTGCCGGTGGAAATGCGAGCTCCAGCGACGAGGGCAGCGGTGCCAAAGCCTGGCACAAGACGTAGGATCACCCCGGCGGCCACCAAGGCAAGATCGCCCGCCGCCACACCATCACCAACAGCGGCGGGCAATGCGAGGCGACCATCCACCACCACCACCACCACTAGCAGACCTACTCCGCCGGGGTCGAGGAGGACGGTAGCATCACCCACCTACGCAGCCGTCTCAGCGGGCAATGCCCGACCGCTCCAGGCCACAGGGGGCACGAAGGGGACACGCCAAGGGCTGCGGTCCAACACCAGAGCCGCATCGCTCCCGCCAGGGGTGGCGGGAGGTTCCCGCAGCCCTCCACCTAGGCTAAGCCGGGGCCCAGCAGATCTACATACCATCAGCGAGGAACCGAGGGCCCCGGCCAACGAAGAAATCTGTGCCCTGACGCTTCCTGTGACCCTCACCACCACCACGGTCACCACCACCATCTCCGGGGGGCCAGTGACGACCCCTCGGATCCAAGGAGCGGTAGGGTGGGTGAACACCGCCGTCCAGCCACCGGTGATACGACAACCACCCTCACCGGTGGCCATAGGAGGGGTAGCGGGGCCATCCAGGGAGGCCCACACAACATCGATGTCACCGAGGCGCAGCACGACCACCTGCCAGAGCGCAACGCCGTGGCAGGTAGCCATAGGAAGGGCCTGCCGACACCATCGAGGCGGGCCAGGGTCTTCGGCGGAGTCGTCGTCTGAGGAGGAACTGCTGTCGCCGCCAGCAGCACCATCGAGAGCGAGGCCGTCTCCTGCTACAGCGCAGGCTATCCGCAGCAGTACTAGCAATAGGAACTCACCTAGGTCCTCTAGGCAAGGTCTCGGGGCTGGTCCCCGAGCTCCCACAGGGAGGCATAACATTAATAATAATAATAGTAATATGAATATTAATATCAGCCTTGAAAACTCAAACTTAATAGATGCATCAAAAAGCTCAACGATTTTAAGCAATAGATTTAGTGTTCTCTTAGATTCGTCCTTCAGTAATTCTTTTGAAACTTTTCCAGGTACGCCCCAGACGTGCTCTACGGGGGAGTCGAGCCGCGTGGGGAGCCAGAATTTAGTAAGGGGTGGGTTTTTAAACAGGTCCAGGGGGGTGGGATCAGGGGAAGGCAGAGGAACTCGGCGGTGCGCACCCGGAACTGGTGGAGGGGGTGGAGCATCGGGCTTCCCGGGGCGGGCGGCCCTTCGTGTGAGTAGTCACGGATCGGCGGCGGTCTCTCGACACCTACCGACCCCAGCGCGGCGGTCGCCGACGGCTGCCGGCCGGGCCCCCCGTCGGCGGCAAAATCCCCAGCCTCGTGCTGAGGACGAACCGCCGACCGAGAGGGACTTGCTGGTTGGCATGGCGGAAGCGGCTGCCAGCCTAGAAGATCTGGAGGAGACGGCGACGCAAGTCGCTGCTTTCCTCCAAGGCGCTGGAGAGCCGGTGGGGGTCTTGAGTAGCCGGGAAGGGAGGCCGGACCAACGCCGAGAGGGAAGGGGACGTGGAGCTGGTCGCGGGCGCGGTGCGAGGGATCGCCGGGATCGCCCACAGCCACAGGAACACCAGCAGCAGCAACGGCCGGCCCTTCCGGGCAGAGGGGATCGGGTGGAGGAGGCAACTAGAATACAAAAGTTGTTTCGGGCTAACCGTCGGCGTGCGGTCCAGGAGGTGCTCCTCGGACAGTCTCAGCACTGTCAAGTGTCTCGAGAGCGTATCGAGGAGCACTTCCGGACCATCTACGCACCGTCGGCGCCACTCGGAGCACAGCCTCCTCCGCCTCCGTACGGGCCTCCAGGCGAGGTGAGCAACGACACTCTGACTCGGCCCTTCACAGTGAGTGAGGTAGACCGGCGGTTACGGCGGACGTCAAACTCCGCGCCTGGACCCGACGGTCTTACCTACGATGATCTGAGGAGGGCGGATCCGGACTGTCGTCTGCTCACCGCACTCTTTAACACCTGTCTCCGTCTGGAGTCGATCCCTTCTGTCTGGAAGGAGTCCACTACCGTGCTGGTGCATAAGAAGGGCGATCGCGACGATCTCTCGAACTGGCGACCGCTCGCGCTCGGTGATACGACCCCCAAACTCTTCGCTGCAGTCCTGGCCGACCGACTGCTTACGTGGTCGATCCGGAACCGGCGTTTAAGCCCCGCACAGAAGGGCTTCCTGCCGTGTGAGGGGTGCTACGAGCACAACTTCATACTGCAGGAGGTCCTTAACGACGCTCGCAGGAGGGGCCGTCAGGTGGTGGTGGCGTGGCTGGATCTGACCAACGCGTTTGGCTCGATTCCCCACGCTGCTATCTACCGCGCTTTGGGGGAGGCCGGTGCTCCTCCCGCTCTCCGGAATATCGTGGAGAGCATGTATACAGACTGCACCACCCGGGTGCGTACCGCCGAAGGACTCACCGAACCCATTAAGATTAGCTCGGGGGTCAAGCAAGGGTGCCCGATGAGCCCTGTGGCGTTTAACCTCGCGGCGGAGCCGATCCTGCGTGCAGTGACCGACTCACCCGCGGGTTATACGCTTCACGGACATCGGCACCAAGCACTTGCTTACGCGGACGACATTGCCCTAGTTGCCGACTCCACCGAGGGCATGCGCGACCTATTAAGAAAGGTGGAGGCTGCGGCGGGTGGGATTGGACTTCGGTTCAACCCTGCGAAGTGTGCAACACTGCATCAGGACTGCAGAGCCACTCGCAGGGTAATGCCCACCCGCTTCACCCTCCAAAACGAAGAAATCAGAGCCCTGGCAGCCGGCGAGCCTTACCAGCACCTCGGAGTACCGACCGGCTTCCAAATCAAGCAGACCCCACTGCTGACCATCGACGAGCTTCTCCGCGATCTTCGGGCCGTCGACGAGTCTCTTCTGACACCCTGGCAGAAGGCTGAGACCGTGGCTACCTTCCTGGTACCGCGCCTTGACTTCTTGCTGCGGGGAGCACTGGTGGAGAAGGGTCCTCTAAAAGAAGCTGACAAGCTAATCAAAAGGTTAGTGAAATCTTGGCTGCACTTGCCTCAGCGCGCCAGCGCCGAGCTGGTCTACCTCCCCCCCAGCCGGGGGGGATGTGGCCTGCTCCCACTCGCAGACATGGTCGATGTCCTGACTATCGCTCACGCCTTCCGTCTCCTGACGGTGGCTGATCCGGTGGTCAGGTCATCGGCCTGGGCGTCGCTGCGGCATGCGGTAGCCAAGAAGATAGGCAGAGAACCCGTCAACGAAGACCTCGCAACCTACCTCTCCGGTTCGCTGGAGGGGGAGTTTGCACGCGACGGGGGGGACATTTCTTCGCTGTGGACGAGAGCTCGGAACGCGACCCGGAGATCGAGGGACAAGCTCGCAGCTACGTGGAAGTGGTCAGAGCTGAGGCGGGAGCTGGCCATTACGATGAGGGGCTCGGGCGAAAGGGAGACGACGGTGTCGGCAGAAGCACGCGGACAGGTCATCCGCCGATTGCGGGCTGCAGTGACCGAACACTACCTTCTGAGGTTAAAACGTAAGCCGGACCAGGGGAAGGTATTCCAGGTTTCGGCACGGTCGAACGTGTCGAACCACTTCTTGCGAGGTGGTAGCTTCACCCGCTTCGCTGATTGGCGTTTTATCCACCGTGCGCGCCTCGATGTCTTGCCTCTTAACGGTGCAAGACGTTGGGGTGACGGGGATAGGCGTTGCCGGCGCTGCGGGGGAGCCCTGGAGTCCCTTCCCCATGTCCTTTGTCACTGCCGGCCGCACTCGGCGGCTTGGCAACTCCGACACGACGCCGTTGTCAATCGAGTAGCCAAGGCTTGTCGCCTCCCAGGGGAGCTGCGAATAAATAGGAGAGTCGAGGGGGTCGACGGCGAGCTGGGGGCTCTCCGCCCTGACATTGTGGTCAGGCACGAGCCCTCAAAGAGCATCATCGTCGTCGACGTGACCGTGGCTTTTGAAAATACGTACCAAGCTTTCGAGGAGGCCAGGGCACGTAAGGTGTTAAAGTACAAACCCCTGGCCGACGCGCTCCACGGTCACGGCTATCGAGTGGTGGTCTCTGCGATCGTCGTCGGTGCCCTCGGCTCATGGGATCCGGCCAATGAGCCTGTCTTGAAACAATTACGTATAGGCGCAAGGTACGCTAGCCTTATGCGCAGGCTCATTGTGTCGGAGACCATCAGGTGGGGTCGCGATATTTATGTGGAGCATGTCTCAGGCGTACGACAATATAGAGTAGAAAACGAACTGCCTGTGGATGCTCCGGGACCGGCTCAAGACTAGGGCGAGCCTCCCTCACTCGAATCTAGCTTTAATGTTTTATTTATTTATTTATTTATACAACCTGATTTTATTTATACACAAATTTTATATACACATTTTAGCTAGACTCGACGAAGGACCAGCGATGGTCCTTAATTTTATTCTTATTCTTCTACTTTTAATTTTGACGAAATATACAAGACTTTGTACCTGACTTAGGGCTGGTACTGGTCCTTTTTATTCACTGGACTGACTGTAAATTACATTGTACCTGACACAGGGCCAGTACTGGCCCTATATATATATTTTAAATCCTAACGTAGGCGAGGAGCCAGGGCCTGGCTTTTATTTATACAATTTTATTTCGATCATTAATTTTCCTTTTTATTTATACAACTTTTATTTATACAATTTTACTTCAATCACCCATTTTTTCTATTTTTACTATTTATTAGACTTCGCTTTCTCATTCATACTCCATTCATACATCACTACCTCATCGCTTCACCCATCCACACTCTCATTCATCAATTTTTATTTTTATAGTTATTGTTTTTATCTTTATTTTATCTATACAACCTCACCATCACTCATGCATCCACGACTCATACTCATCACCAAGACTACCAGGCCCTGGCAATCTAGTCAAGCCATATTAAGACTGATTTTTATTATACAAATTAGCCCTCGCCTAAAAGGCGAGAAAATGAACGTGTATTGATACCCCCGGGTGTACTTTTGTAAGCCCGGGGGAACATGTGTTGAGAAAATAAACGCCTTGTATCTGTTCTTATCAGCTTAATATCTGATACGCTCCGCATTGCGGAGCCAGAATATTAAACTGATTTTTGGAAGTTGGCGGAGTGTCTGGGGCTTGCTCCGGCTCTGCCGCGGGTTGGCCCGGCATTGCAGTGCCGCTGGGTTCGGCCCATTTAATACATTATAAAATTATACCCCGCCAACTTCTAAAAATCAAAACATAAACTGTGATATTTATGTGCTGTGTGTTTCGTGCCACCGAAGAGCGACCGAGGAGCGACCCAAACGCCATCCGCTGGGAGGGATTGAAAGGTTCTCCGGTCCAAGGCACTCTGGGCTAAGGTTGGTGCTGTCGCGCAGTGGTAAGGTAAGTGAACTTTGTTTCTTCTTCTTCTTCTCTTTCTTTTCCCCGGCAACAGGTGACGCCGTGGTGGCGCTCTCTCTTTTGCCTCCCACGCGTCTACCGACGGCCGTTAGACACTTCCCCGACCTAGGCCAACTCGCCTGTCAGGGCGTGCCGCCATCTTGACTAAGCAATTAGTTCTGAAGGCACGGCTCGTGTACGGGTAAGGGCTAAGCCTTCCCTTCCTAAAACGCACTGTTGAGAGTCTTTATCGTCGACTCGTTTCCTGACTCCGTCAAACGAGTCCGACGGGTCGCGCTAAAGTTAACTCGAGACAAGTGTAAGTCTCGCAGTGCAGACTAGCTGAACTGCGGGATCCCTTCCGTCAGCGTGTCCGTCCAAGGCAGAGGTCTAGTCTCATCTGATTCGAAAACCTCACAAGTCCTAACGGACACGGTGCTGCCATCCTGCGGTGAGCGGTCGAAGTGAGTAGTGAGAACTATTACCTTCGACGCAGCGAACCAACGGTTATCCGCCCCCTCTGGTCGGTAACTCTCCGACCGCTCCAGAGGTAATACCGACTGTCGCTATTTCTCTTCTTATCTTTCGATCCCCCTGTACTTACCCGCTATCTACTCTACTTACCCTCTTTCTTCTCTTCTTTCTTTACCACTGGCCGAACCACTGCAAAGCGGCACCATGTCAAATAATAATAATAATAATAATAACGATAATAATAATAACAATATAAATATAATAATAGAATTCCCATTCCCACAGGAATTCAGATGCCCAGAGTGCTATAATAACAACCGTGGCCGGAGAACCGGGGGTGCTTTCAAGTCGCACTCGGACCTGCTGAAGCATGCCAGGAAATGTCACCCAGGTTTCACCGTGATCCACAGGTGCGGCGTGTGCGGCGAAGCTGGCCAAGGAGCCTACGCTCTGAAGCAGGTGAAGCTGCACTACGCTGCACGGCATGGGAACATCGAGGCGGGTCCGGGTGCGACGGCACCCCCTGTATCTCAAAGTAGTAGTAATAATAATAATAATACTAATGCGCCAGGTCGAGAGAGACCTGGGTCAATATTTTCTCTTAGGTCTGCTGCGGCGTCGGGGCGAGCAAGGGTGACGAGTCAAGCACCGACCACCAGTGCAGCGACGGTGACAACAACCTGCGGAGCGACCTCCACCACTAGCTCCGCACCAGCAAGGACGACGACAAGGACGACAGCGAGACTGAGCCAGCCACGGCGAAGCGAAGAGGCCGCCCTGGCCCCAACCCCACCAGCACCCGCTACTAGAGCGCCCGCCAGGCTACGAGGAGCCAGGCAGAGCACCGCCGAGACCAGTAGCCCCGTAGAACCGGCAGCACGAGGAGCCTCCGCAGCACCCTGCATCGAGCCATCGGCCAGGGAGCGACGGACCAGGAGGCCCTCAGGCACCCCGCCAAGGGAGGCCCCAACCTTCATCTACGCGGGGCCTGCAACCAGGAGCAGGAGGGGTGCCAGCGTGCCGGTTGAGATTAATCAGCCGACCACCAGCACCAGGAGGGCAGCGGTGCCAAGGCCTGGCACAGCGAGGACATCCCTGGGGGTGAAAGGGAGGCGAACACCCACTGCCACGCCATCTCCTACGGCAGTGGGTACCACAGGTCGCCTCAGAACATCCACGACACCACGGAGTACACCCCCGGGGACAAGGACGACGACGGCATCTTCGACCTACGCCGCCGTCACAGCGGGCGCTCCGACGAGGACGTCGCAGGCTGCGGGAGGTGCCCCAGCAACACGCAGAGGGCTGCGATCGAGCACCCGGGCCACGTCACTTCCGCCCGGGTCTACTGGAGTCATCCGCAGCCCTCTAACGGAAGGGAGCCGGGTCCCCGAACTACCATCTACCATCTACGGGGACCTGGTAAGAGAACTGTCGGTCACCTCAGCGATGCCTGCGACCATGACTACGACCACCGTCACCACCACCACCAGCAGCGGGGGCCCCATCGTCACTTCCAGGGTCTCCGCAGGGGGAGGGGTGAGGCTACGGCGCGCCGAACGAACACCAGCGGCGCCTACCCTCCCCCCCATCGACGAGGCAGTAGCGGGGCCATCCAGGGCGGTCGACGGAGTCGCATATAGGTCCTCACCACCACAGCCGTGGCAGCTCGCAATGGGAAGAGCCTGCCGCCGACACCGAGGCGGGCCAGAGTCGTCGGAGGAGTCGTCCGAGGAGGAAGAGTGTCCACCGTCGCCATACCCATCAGCGACGAGGAGGCTGTCGCCTGAGCTCGCAGTCGCACGCCGCAGCAACAAGACAGCAGCGGTGGAGGCTTCACCTCCGCCGCAACGAAAGGCGAACCCCTCCCAGCGAGGTTCCAGGGCTGGTCCCCGGGCGCCTGCAGGGAGACAATTCTTATCTTCTTTTTCAAACAATAATAATTATAATAATCTAGATCTTTTATCCGCACTTAATAGCCAAAATACTAATTCGATTTTTAACATTTCAGAAACCCCCGAGACGTGCTCTGCGGAAGAGCAAGGCCGTCCGGTAAACGACAGGGATCCGGTAAGGGTAGGGGTTTTAAACAAGTCCAGGAGGGTGGGAACTGGGAGAGGTGAAGGAACTCGACGGAGCGCATCCGGACCCGGTGGAGGGGGGGGAGCGTCGGCCTCCGCGGAGCGGGCGACCCGTCCTGTGGGTAGTCGCGAGTCGACTGCTTCCTCTCGACACCCACCGACTTTGGAGCGGCGGCCGCCAACGGCTGCCGGTCAGGCCCTCCGCCGTCAGCAAAACTCTCAGCCTCGAGCTGAGAATGAACTGACGGCTGCGAGGGACTCGCTGATCGGTATGGCGGAAGCGGCTGCCTGTTACGAAGAGCTGGAGGAGACGGCGACGCGAGTCGCGGCCTTTCTCCAAGGCTCCGAAGCAAGGGTGGGGGTCAGGAGGGAGGAAGAAGGAAGGCCGGGAGGTGAACGAGAGGGAAGGGGACGTGGAGCTGGTCGCGGGCGCGGTGCGAGGGATCGCCGGGGTCGCCCACAGACGCAGCATCAGCGGCGGCAGCAGCCACGGCCGGCCCTTCCGGACAGAGGTGACCAGGTAGAGGAGGCTACAAGAATTCAACGCCTATTTAGAGCTAACAGGCGGCGGGCTGTGCAGGAGGTGCTACTCGGTCCCTCCCAGCACTGTCAAGTGCCCAGGGAACGGGTTGAGGCGCACTTCCAGGCCATGTACGGTCCGTCTCAACCTCTAGGAGAAGAGCCTCCTCCGCCCCCTTACGGGCCTCCGGACGAGCAGAGCACCGAAACTCTGATTCGGCCCTTCTCGGTGAGTGAGGTAGACCGGAAGCTCCGGCGGACGTCAAACTCCGCCCCGGGGCCTGATGGTCTGACTTACAGTGACCTGAGAAGAGCGGACCCAGAGTGCCGGCTGCTCACCGCTCTCTTTAACACCTGTCTGCGTCTGGAGATGGTCCCCTCTGTCTGGAAGAAGTCGAATACCGTGCTGGTGCACAAAAAGGGCGATCGCGACGATCTCTCGAACTGGCGACCGCTCGCGCTCGGCGACACGACCCCGAAACTCTTTGCAGCTATCCTGGCTGACCGACTCCTCAAGTGGTCGATTCGTAACGAGCGATTAAGCCGTTCTCAGAAGGGCTTCCTGCCGTGCGAGGGGTGCTACGAGCACAACTTTGTTCTGCAGGAGGTCCTGAACGACGCTCGCAGGGGGGGCCGCCAGGTGGTGGTGGCGTGGCTCGACTTGACCAATGCGTTTGGTTCGGTGCCCCATGCTGCTATCCGCCGTGCTCTGGCGGAGGCCGGTGCTCCTCCCGCTCTCCGCAACATAGTGGAGAGCATGTACGACAACTGCACCACCCGGGTGCGCACCGCCGACGGACTCACCGAACCCATCAGAATTCAAGCGGGGGTGAAACAAGGGTGTCCGATGAGCCCCGTGGCGTTTAACCTCGCCGTAGAGCCGATCCTGCGTGCGGTAGTAAGCTCTCCGGCGGGTTACACGCTCCATGGCCATCGGCACCAGATATTAGCTTATGCTGACGACCTTGCTCTTATTTCAGATTCCACTGAGGGTATGGTTGATCTATTGGGAAAAGTGGAGGCTGCGGCAGGTGGGATCGGACTTCGGTTCAACCCTGCGAAGTGCGCAACCCTACATCAGGACTGCAGAGGCACCCGCAGGGTCACGCCCACCGGCTTCACCCTCCAAGGCGAAAACATCAGGGCCCTGGCAGCCGGCGAGCCTTACGAGCACCTCGGAGTCCCCACCGGCTTTCAGGTAAAGCAGACTCCTCTGTTAAAGATCGACGATCTTCTCCAGGATCTCCGGGCCGTCGACGAGTCTCTTCTGACACCCTGGCAGAAGGCCGAGACCGTGGCTACCTTCTTGGTACCACGCCTCGACTTCTTGCTGCGGGGAGCACTGGTGGAGAAAGGTCCCCTAAAGGAAGCTGACAAGCTCATTAAAAGACTAGCGAAATCTTGGCTCCACCTGCCTCAGCGCGCCAGCGCCGAGCTGGTCTACCTCCCCCCCAGCCGGGGGGGCTGTGGCCTGCTCCCACTAGCAGACATGGTCGATGTCCTGACCATCGCTCACGCCTTCCGTCTCCTGACGGTGGCCGATGCGGTGGTCAGGTCATTGGCCTGGGCGTCGCTGCGGCATGCGGTAGCCAGGAAAATAGGTAGAGACCCGAACAACCAAGACCTCGCAACTTACCTCTCCGGCTCGCTGGAGGGGGAGTTCGCGCGCGACGGGGGGGACATTTCTTCGCTGTGGACGAGGGCTCGGAACGCGACCCGGAGGTCTAAGGACAGGATCGCAGCCGTATGGAAATACTCAGAAATTAGAAAAGAGCTGGTGGTGACGATGAGGGGCTCAGGCGATAGGGAGACGACGGTGTCACCCGAATCACGCGATCAAGTCATCCGCCGGCTGCGGACGGCAGTGACGGAATATTACTCTTTAAGACTCAAACGTAAGCCGGACCAGGGGAAGGTGTTCCAGGTTTCGGCACGGTCAAACGTGTCGAACCACTTCTTGCGAGGTGGCAGCTTCACCCGCTTCGCTGATTGGCGTTTTATCCACCGTGCGCGCCTCGATGTCTTACCCCTTAACGGGGCGAGACGTTGGGGTGACGGGGATAGGCGTTGCCGGCGCTGCGGGGGAGCCCTGGAGTCCCTTCCCCATGTCCTTTGTCACTGCCGGCCGCACTCGGCGGCTTGGCAGCTTCGACACGACGCCGTCGTCAAACGTGTAGCTAAGGCTTGCCGCCTCCCAGGGGAAGTAAGGGTAAATAAGACAGTCGAGGGGATCGACGGCGAGCTGGGGGCTCTCCGACCTGACATCGTGGTCAGGCACGAGCCCTCAAAGAGTATCGTGATCGTCGACGTGACCGTGGCATTTGAGAACACCTACCTAGCTTTCGAAGAGGCCAGGGCACGCAAAGTGTTAAAGTATAAGCCCCTGGCCGACGCGCTCCACGGTCACGGCTATCGAGTAGCGGTCTCTGCGATCGTCGTCGGTGCCCTCGGCTCATGGGATCCGGCCAACGAGCCGGTGCTGAAAATCCTACGAGTAGGATCCAAATACGCTAGCTTAATGCGCCGGCTCATCGTGTCGGATACCATCAGATGGGGTAGGGATATATACGTAGAGCACGTGTCGGGGGTTCGTCAATATAGAGTAGCAAACGAACTCCCTGCGGACGTCCCGAGGCTGGCCCGGGACTAAAACAATTAGCCTCTTATAAGTTTGACTGAAGCGTACCCTACTTCTATATTTTTATCTATTTATATTCCTATCTTAAGGACAAACACGAGCTGTGATGTATTTTACCTGACTTAGGACCAGTGCTGGTCCTTATTTTATATAACTGACATTCTATACCTACCGTACCTGACTCAGGACCAGTACTGGTCCTATACATATATTTTAACCAAAAAGCGGGCGAGAGGCCAGAGTCTGGCTTTTATTTATACAACCTATTTAATTCCATTCTATCTCATTTTACTCTATTTTATTTATACCAACCCATTAACTTTATTCGTTTTATTTCATTTTATTTATACAACCTATTTAACTTCATTCCATTTTATTCCATGTTATTTATACAACCATTTAATTCTACTCAATTCTATTTTATTTTATCTACGTACTGTATGGCCCCCGCACCCTTTACATGCGGGGACTGTCGACCAGTATTTTAACCTTCACAGACTACCAGACTCTGGCCAGCCAAATCCAAATCTTTTGACGAAAGTTTTATACGACTTAGATTTTATATATTCAAGAGCCTCGCCCCAAAAGGGGCATATTCTGTATTGATACCCCCGGGCAAACGTTTGTAAGCTCGGGGGAACATGTCTTGTTTAATAAATGCCTCTTTATCTGTTCTTATCAGCTTAATATCTGATACGCTCCGCATTGCGGAGCCAGAATATTAAACTGATTTTTGGAAGTTGGCGGAGTGTCTGGGGCTTGCTCCGGCTCTGCCGCGGGTTGGCCCGGCATTGCAGTGCCGCTGGGTTCGGCCCATTTAATACATTATAAAATTATACTCCGCCAACTTCTAAAGATCTAAACAAAATTTTGTGTTTAGTGTTTTTTGTATTTTTATTTGTGACCGGCGAGGAGCGATCAACCCGGGAGCGACGCGGGACTTAGGATTTTCATCGCGGGTCGCGGAGCTCTTCTGGAGACTTGGTGCTTGCTGCGTGGTGGTAAAGCAGGTAAGTGGGTAGCTTTATCTCTTCTTCTTTCTCTCTTTTCCCCGGCAACAGGTGACGTCGTGGTGGCGCCCTCTCTCTTGCCTCTCACGCGTCTACCGACGGCCGTTAGACACTTCCCCGACCTAGGCTAACTCGCCTGTCACGGCGTGCCGCCATCTTGACTAAGCAATTAGTTCTGAGGGTACGGCTCGTGTACAGGTAAGGGCTAAGCCTTCCCTTCCAAAAACGCACTGTCGAGAGTCTTTATCGTCGACTCGTCTCCTGACTCCGCCAAACGAGTCCGACGGGTCGCGTTAAAGTTAACTCGAGACAAGTGTAAGTCTCGCAGTGCAGATTAGCTGAACTGCGGGATCCTTTCCGACAGCGTGTCCGTTCAAGGCAGAGGTCTAGTATCATCTGATTCGAAAACCTCACAAGTCCTAACGGACACGGTGCTGCCACCCTGCGGTGAGCGGTCGAAGCTGGTAGC
The DNA here is from genome assembly GCA_963924015.1 of Macrophya annulata. NCBI lineage: Eukaryota > Metazoa > Arthropoda > Insecta > Hymenoptera > Tenthredinidae > Macrophya > Macrophya annulata. Next base: position 10,358,853 of record OZ001263.1, read on the forward strand.
GAAACCTATTACCTTCGACGTAGCGAACCAACGGTCATCCGCCCCCTCTGGTCGGTAACTCTCCGACCGCTCCAGAGGTAATACCGACTGTCGCTATCTATCTTCTTATCTTTCGATCCCTCTTTACTCACCCGCTATCTTCTCTATTACCCTCTTTCTTCTCTTCTTTCTATTTACCTACTGCCAGCGGAGCCACCACAAAGCAGCACCATGGTAAATGATAATGATAATAATAATAATAATAGTTTTATTTTATTTATAGAATACCCGTTTCCGGAGGAGTTCCGTTGCCCGCGATGTTACAATAATAACCAGGGCCGGAGAACCGGAGGTGTGGACAAGTCGCACTCGGACCTGCTCAAACACGCCAAAAAATATCACCCAGGCTTCAAAGTTATCCACCGATGCGGCGTGTGCAGCGAAGCTGGTGAAGGGAAGTACCCCCTAAAGCATGTGAAGCTGCACTACGCCGCACGGCACGAACACCAGGCAGCAGGCCCGGGTGCGACTGTACCTCCCGCGTCGCAACCACCTAGTCTTAGTGTTAGTACAAATTTTAATACCTCGAGCCGAGGGAGGCTCGATAATTTTATATCTTTAGGAAGAAGGAGCGGAGAAGCTGCTGCGGTGCCTGAGCGAACGCGAGGGACGGCTACCACCAGCGCCAACGAGGGCTCGGAGCCACGGCGTCCCACCCGAGCCCGGCTGGCGGCGGCAACGACGACGGGATCGAGATGCGGGGCCAACTCCACCCTGAGCCCCGCCACTACAGCAGCGACGACGACGACGAAGACAAGGTCGACAACCAACCTGTCACGGCCCGTAGAGGCCTCCTACCAGGCAGCGGCATTACCAGCTGCCGCTCCCGCTACCCGATCACCAGCAGCCGGGCCTAGCACCGCCACAACCAGCACAACGAGTCCACCGGCAGCGGGGGGCCGTACCTGTTCCCCCCGCGAGGCCCCGTCCTTCATCTACGCGGGGCCTCACACTAGAAGTCGCAGATCCAGCAGCGTGCCGGTGGAAATGCGAGCTCCAGCGACGAGGGCAGCGGTGCCAAAGCCTGGCACAAGACGTAGGATCACCCCGGCGGCCACCAAGGCAAGATCGCCCGCCGCCACACCATCACCAACAGCGGCGGGCAGTGCGAGGCGACCATCAACCATCGCCACCACCACCACCAGTAGAGGACCTACTCCGCCGGGGTCGAGGAGGACGGCTACCTCACCCACCTACGCAGCCGTCTCAGCGGGCAATGCCCGACCGCTCCAGGCCACAGGGGGTACAAAGGGGACACGCCAAGGGCTGCGGTCCAACAGCAGAGCCACGTCGCTCCCGCCAGGGGTGGCGGGAGGTTCCCGCAGCCCTCCGCCGAGGCTAAGCCGGGGCCCAGCAGATCTACATACCATCAGCGAGGAACCGAGGGCCCCGGCCAACGAAGACATCTGTGCCCTGACGCTTCCTGTGACCCTCACCACCACCACGGTCACCACCACCATCTCCGGGGGGCCAGTAATGACCCCTCGGATCCAAGGAGCGGTAGGGTGGGTGAACACCGCCGTCCAGCCACCGGTGATACGACAACCACCTCCACCGGTGGCCATAATAGGGGTAGCGGGGCCATCCAGGGAGGCCCATACAACAACCACATCACCAAGGCGCAGCACCTCCACCTGCCAGAGCGCAACGCCGTGGCAGGTAGCCACAGGAAGAGCCCGCCGACACCACCGAGGCGGGCCAGGGTCGTCGGGAGAGTCGTCGTCAGAAGAGGAACTGCCGTCGCCGCCAGCAGCACCACCTAGAGCGAGACCGTCCCCTGCTACAGCGCAGGCTATCCGCAGAAGCAGCAGGGACAAGACGTCGCCTAGATCTTCTAGGCAAGACCTCGGGGCTGGTCCCCGAGCTTCCACAGGGAGACACACTTTAAATAATAGTATTAGCTTCAATAGTTTAAATTCAGAAAATCCCATTAATAATAACAGATTCAGTGCACTTTTAGATATTCCGAATAATGATTCTTTTGAAATAATTTCAGGTACGCCCCAGACGTGCTCTACGGGGGAGTCGAGCCGCGTAGGAAACCAGAACATAGTAAGGGGTGGGTTTTTAAACAGGTCCAGGGGGGTGGGATCAGGGGGAGGTAGAGGAACTCGGCGACGCGCACCCGGAACTGGTGGAGGGGGTGGAGCATCGGGCTTCCCGGGGCAGGCGGCCCTCCGTGTGAGTAGTCACGGATCGGCGGCGGTCTCTCGACACCTACCGACTCCAGCGCGGCAGTCGCCAACGGCTGCTGGCCAGGCCCTCCGTCGGCGGCGAAATTCCCAGCCTTGTGCTGAGGACGAACCGCCGACCGAAAGGGACTTGCTGGTTGGCATGGCGGAAGCGGCTGCCAGCCTAGAAGATCTGGAGGAGACGGCGACGCAAGTCGCTGCTTTCCTCCAAGGCGCTGGAGAGCCGGTGGGGGTCTTGAGGAGCAGGGAGGGGAGGCCGGACCAACGCCGAGAGGGAGGGGGACGTGGAGCTGGTCGCGGGCGCGGTGCGAGGGATCGCCGGGATCGCCCACAGTCACAGGAACACCAGCAGCAGCAACGGCCGGCCCTTCCGGGCAGAGGGGATCGGGTGGAGGAGGCAACTAGGATACAGAAGTTGTTTCGGGCTAACCGTCGGCGTGCGGTCCAGGAGGTGCTCCTCGGACAGTCTCAGCACTGTCAAGTGTCTCGAGAGCGTATCGAGGAGCACTTCCGGACCATCTACGCGCCGTCGGCGCCACTCGGAGCACAGCCTCCTCCGCCTCCGTACGGGCCTCCAGACGAGGTGAGCAACGACACTCTGACTCGGCCCTTCACAGTGAGTGAGGTAGACCGGCGGTTACGGCGGACGTCGAACTCCGCGCCTGGACCCGACGGTCTTACCTACGATGATCTGAGGAGGGCGGATCCGGACTGTCGTCTGCTCACCGCACTCTTTAACACCTGTCTCCGTCTGGAGTCGATCCCTTCTGTCTGGAAGGAGTCCACTACCGTGCTGGTGCATAAGAAGGGCGATCGCGACGATCTCTCGAACTGGCGACCGCTCGCGCTCGGTGATACGACCCCCAAACTCTTCGCTGCAGTCCTGGCCGACCGACTGCTTACGTGGTCGATCCGGAACCGGCGTTTAAGCCCCGCACAGAAGGGCTTCCTGCCGTGTGAGGGGTGCTACGAGCACAACTTCATACTGCAGGAGGTCCTTAACGACGCTCGCAGGGGGGGCCGTCAGGTGGTGGTGGCGTGGCTGGATCTGACCAACGCGTTTGGCTCGATTCCCCACGCTGCTATCTACCGCGCTTTGGGGGAGGCCGGTGCTCCTCCCGCTCTCCGGAATATCGTGGAGAGCATGTATACAGACTGCACCACCCGGGTGCGTACCGCCGAAGGACTCACCGAACCCATTAAGATTAGCTCGGGGGTCAAGCAAGGGTGCCCGATGAGCCCTGTGGCGTTTAACCTCGCGGCGGAGCCGATCCTGCGTGCAGTGACCGACTCACCCGCGGGTTATACGCTTCACGGACATCGGCACCAAGCACTTGCTTACGCGGACGACATTGCCCTAGTTGCCGACTCCACCGAGGGCATGCGCGACCTATTAAGAAAGGTGGAGGCTGCGGCGGGTGGGATTGGACTTCGGTTCAACCCTGCGAAGTGTGCAACACTGCATCAGGACTGCAGAGGCACTCGCAGGGTAATGCCCACCCGCTTCACCCTCCAAAACGAAGAAATCAGAGCCCTGGCAGCCGGCGAGCCTTACCAGCACCTCGGAGTACCGACCGGCTTCCAAATCAAGCAGACCCCACTGCTGACCATCGACGAGCTGCTCCGCGATCTTCGGGCCGTCGACGAGTCTCTTCTGACACCCTGGCAGAAGGCTGAGACCGTGGCTACCTTCCTGGTACCGCGCCTTGACTTCTTGCTGCGGGGAGCACTGGTGGAGAAGGGTCCTCTAAAAGAAGCCGACAAGCTGATCAAAAGGTTAGTGAAATCTTGGCTGCACTTGCCTCAGCGCGCCAGCGCCAAGCTGGTCTACCTCCCCCCCAGCCGGGGGGGATGTGGCCTGCTCCCACTCGCAGACATGGTCGATGTCCTGACTATCGCTCACGCCTTCCGTCTCCTGACGGTGGCTGATCCGGTGGTCAGGTCATCGGCCTGGGCGTCGCTGCGGCATGCGGTAGCCAAGAAGATAGGCAGAGAACCCGTCAACGAAGACCTCGCAACCTACCTCTCCGGTTCGCTGGAGGGGGAGTTTGCACGCGACGGGGGGGACATTTCTTCGCTGTGGACGAGAGCTCGGAACGCGACCCGGAGATCGAGGGACAAGCTCGCAGCTACGTGGAAGTGGTCAGAGCTGAGGCGGGAGCTGGCCATTACGATGAGGGGCTCGGGCGAAAGGGAGACGACGGTGTCGGCAGAAGCACGCGGACAGATCATCCGCCGATTGCGGGCTGCAGTGACCGAACACTACCTTCTGAGGTTAAAACGTAAGCCGGACCAGGGGAAGGTATTCCAGGTTTCGGCACGGTCAAACGTGTCGAACCACTTCTTGCGAGGTGGTAGCTTCACCCGCTTCGCTGATTGGCGTTTTATCCACCGTGCGCGCCTCGATGTCTTGCCTCTTAACGGTGCAAGACGTTGGGGTGACGGGGATAGGCGTTGCCGGCGCTGCGGGGGAGCCCTGGAGTCCCTTCCCCATGTCCTTTGTCACTGCCGGCCGCACTCGGCGGCTTGGCAACTCCGACACGACGCCGTTGTCAATCGAGTAGCCAAGGCTTGTCGCCTCCCAGGGGAGCTGCGAATAAATAGGAGAGTCGAGGGGGTCGACGGCGAGCTGGGGGCTCTCCGCCCTGACATTGTGGTCAGGCACGAGCCCTCAAAGAGCATCATCGTCGTCGACGTGACCGTGGCTTTTGAAAATACGTACCAAGCTTTCGAGGAGGCCAGGGCACGTAAGGTGTTAAAGTACAAACCCCTGGCCGACGCGCTCCACGGTCACGGCTATCGAGTGGTGGTCTCTGCGATCGTCGTCGGTGCCCTCGGCTCATGGGATCCGGCCAATGAGCCTGTCTTGAAACAATTACGTATAGGCGCAAGGTACGCTAGCCTTATGCGCAGGCTCATTGTGTCGGAGACCATCAGGTGGGGTCGCGATATTTATGTGGAGCATGTCTCAGGCGTACGACAATATAGAGTAGAAAACGAACTGCCTGTGGATGCTCCGGGACCGGCTCAAGACTAGGGCGAGCCTCCCTCACTCGAATCTAGCTTTAATGTTTTATTTATTTATTTATTTATACAACCTGATTTTATTTATACACAAATTTTATATACACATTTTAGCTAGACTCGACGAAGGACCAGCGATGGTCCTTAATTTTATTCTTATTCTTCTACTTTTAATTTTGACGAAATATACAAGGCTTTGTACCTGACTTAGGGCTGGTACTGGTCCTTTTTATTCACTGGACTGACTGTAAATTACATTGTACCTGACACAGGGCCAGTACTGGCCCTATATATATATTTTAAATCCTAACGTAGGCGAGGAGCCAGGGCCTGGCTTTTATTTATACAATTTTATTTCGATCATTAATTTTCCTTTTTATTTATACAACTTTTATTTATACAATTTTACTTCAATCACCCATTTTTTCTATTTTTACTATTTATTAGACTTCGCTTTCTCATTCATACTCCATTCATACATCACTACCTCATCGCTTCACCCATCCACACTCTCATTCATCAATTTTTATTTTTATAGTTATTGTTTTTATCTTTATTTTATCTATACAACCTCACCATCACTCATGCATCCACGACTCATACTCATCACCAAGACTACCAGGCCCTGGCAATCTAGTCAAGCCATATTAAGACTGATTTTTATTATACAAATTAGCCCTCGCCTAAAAGGCGAGAAAATGAACGTGTATTGATACCCCCGGGTGTACTTTTGTAAGCCCGGGGGAACATGTGTTGAGAAAATAAACGCCTTGTATCTGTTCTTATCAGCTTAATATCTGATACGCTCCGCATTGCGGAGCCAGAATATTAAACTGATTTTTGGAAGTTGGCGGAGTGTCTGGGGCTTGCTCCGGCTCTGCCGCGGGTTGGCCCGGCATTGCAGTGCCGCTGGGTTCGGCCCATTTAATACATTATAAAATTATACCCCGCCAACTTCTAAAAATCAAAACATAAACTGTGATATTTATGTGCTGTGTGTTTCGTGCCACCGAAGAGCGACCGAGGAGCGACCCAAACGCCATCCGCTGGGAGGGATTGAAAGGTTCTCCGGTCCAAGGCACTCTGGGCTAAGGTTGGTGCTGTTGCGCAGTGGTAAGGTAAGTGAACTTTGTTTCTTCTTCTTCTTCTCTTTCTTTTCCCCGGCAACAGGTGACGCCGTGGTGGCGCTCTCTCTTTTGCCTCCCACGCGTCTACCGACGGCCGTTAGACACTTCCCCGACCTAGGCCAACTCGCCTGTCAGGGCGTGCCGCCATCTTGACTAAGCAATTAGTTCTGAAGGCACGGCTCGTGTACGGGTAAGGGCTAAGCCTTCCCTTCCTAAAACGCACTGTTGAGAGTCTTTATCGTCGACTCGTTTCCTGACTCCGTCAAACGAGTCCGACGGGTCGCGCTAAAGTTAACTCGAGACAAGTGTAAGTCTCGCAGTGCAGACTAGCTGAACTGCGGGATCCCTTCCGTCAGCGTGTCCGTCCAAGGCAGAGGTCTAGTCTCATCTGATTCGAAAACCTCACAAGTCCTAACGGACACGGTGCTGCCATCCTGCGGTGAGCGGTCGAAGTGAGTAGTGAGAACTATTACCTTCGACGCAGCGAACCAACGGTTATCCGCCCCCTCTGGTCGGTAACTCTCCGACCGCTCCAGAGGTAATACCGACTGTCGCTATTTCTCTTCTTATCTTTCGATCCCCCTGTACTTACCCGCTATCTACTCTACTTACCCTCTTTCTTCTCTTCTTTCTTTACCACTGGCCGAACCACTGCAAAGCGGCACCATGTCAAATAATAATAATAATAATAATAACGATAATAATAATAACAATATAAATATAATAATAGAATTCCCATTCCCACAGGAATTCAGATGCCCAGAGTGCTATAATAACAACCGTGGCCGGAGAACCGGGGGTGCTTTCAAGTCGCACTCGGACCTGCTGAAGCATGCCAGGAAATGTCACCCAGGTTTCACCGTGATCCACAGGTGCGGCGTGTGCGGCGAAGCTGGCCAAGGAGCCTACGCTCTGAAGCAGGTGAAGCTGCACTACGCTGCACGGCATGGGAACATCGAGGCGGGTCCGGGTGCGACGGCACCCCCTGTATCTCAAAGTAGTAGTAATAATAATAATAATACTAATGCGCCAGGTCGAGAGAGACCTGGGTCAATATTTTCTCTTAGGTCTGCTGCGGCGTCGGGGCGAGCAAGGGTGACGAGTCAAGCACCGACCACCAGTGCAGCGACGGTGACAACAACCTGCGGAGCGACCTCCACCACTAGCTCCGCACCAGCAAGGACGACGACAAGGACGACAGCGAGACTGAGCCAGCCACGGCGAAGCGAAGAGGCCGCCCTGGCCCCAACCCCACCAGCACCCGCTACTAGAGCGCCCGCCAGGCTACGAGGAGTCAGGCAGAGCACCGCCGAGACCAGTAGCCCCGTAGAACCGGCAGCACGAGGAGCCTCCGCAGCACCCTGCATCGAGCCATCGGCCAGGGAGCGACGGACCAGGAGGCCCTCAGGCACCCCGCCAAGGGAGGCCCCAACCTTCATCTACGCGGGGCCTGCAACCAGGAGCAGGAGGGGTGCCAGCGTGCCGGTTGAGATTAATCAGCCGACCACCAGCACCAGGAGGGCAGCGGTGCCAAGGCCTGGCACAGCGAGGACATCCCTGGGGGTGAAAGGGAGGCGAACACCCACTGCCACGCCATCTCCTACGGCAGTGGGTACCACAGGTCGCCTCAGAACATCCACGACACCACGGAGTACACCCCCGGGGACAAGGACGACGACGGCATCTTCGACCTACGCCGCCGTCACAGCGGGCGCTCCGACGAGGACGTCGCAGGCTGCGGGAGGTGCCCCAGCAACACGCAGAGGGCTGCGATCGAGCACCCGGGCCACGTCACTTCCGCCCGGGTCTACTGGAGTCATCCGCAGCCCTCTAACGGAAGGGAGCCGGGTCCCCGAACTACCATCTACCATCTACGGGGACCTGGTAAGAGAACTGTCGGTCACCTCAGCGATGCCTGCGACCATGACTACGACCACCGTCACCACCACCACCAGCAGCGGGGGCCCCATCGTCACTTCCAGGGTCTCCGCAGGGGGAGGGGTGAGGCTACGGCGCGCCGAACGAACACCAGCGGCGCCTACCCTCCCCCCCCATCGACGAGGCAGTAGCGGGGCCATCCAGGGCGGTCGACGGAGTCGCATATAGGTCCTCACCACCACAGCCGTGGCAGCTCGCAATGGGAAGAGCCTGCCGCCGACACCGAGGCGGGCCAGAGTCGTCGGAGGAGTCGTCCGAGGAGGAAGAGTGTCCACCGTCGCCATACCCATCAGCGACGAGGAGGCTGTCGCCTGAGCTCGCAGTCGCACGCCGCAGCAACAAGACAGCAGCGGTGGAGGCTTCACCTCCGCCGCAACGAAAGGCGAACCCCTCCCAGCGAGGTTCCAGGGCTGGTCCCCGGGCGCCTGCAGGGAGACAATTCTTATCTTCTTTTTCAAACAATAATAATTATAATAATCTAGATCTTTTATCCGCACTTAATAGCCAAAATACTAATTCGATTTTTAACATTTCAGAAACCCCCGAGACGTGCTCTGCGGAAGAGCAAGGCCGTCCGGTAAACGACAGGGATCCGGTAAGGGTAGGGGTTTTAAACAAGTCCAGGAGGGTGGGAACTGGGAGAGGTGAAGGAACTCGACGGAGCGCATCCGGACCCGGTGGAGGGGGGGGAGCGTCGGCCTCCGCGGAGCGGGCGACCCGTCCTGTGGGTAGTCGCGAGTCGACTGCTTCCTCTCGACACCCACCGACTTTGGAGCGGCGGCCGCCAACGGCTGCCGGTCAGGCCCTCCGCCGTCAGCAAAACTCTCAGCCTCGAGCTGAGAATGAACTGACGGCTGCGAGGGACTCGCTGATCGGTATGGCGGAAGCGGCTGCCTGTTACGAAGAGCTGGAGGAGACGGCGACGCGAGTCGCGGCCTTTCTCCAAGGCTCCGAAGCAAGGGTGGGGGTCAGGAGGGAGGAAGAAGGAAGGCCGGGAGGTGAACGAGAGGGAAGGGGACGTGGAGCTGGTCGCGGGCGCGGTGCGAGGGATCGCCGGGGTCGCCCACAGACGCAGCATCAGCGGCGGCAGCAGCCACGGCCGGCCCTTCCGGACAGAGGTGACCAGGTAGAGGAGGCTACAAGAATTCAACGCCTATTTAGAGCTAACAGGCGGCGGGCTGTGCAGGAGGTGCTACTCGGTCCCTCCCAGCACTGTCAAGTGCCCAGGGAACGGGTTGAGGCGCACTTCCAGGCCATGTACGGTCCGTCTCAACCTCTAGGAGAAGAGCCTCCTCCGCCCCCTTACGGGCCTCCGGACGAGCAGAGCACCGAAACTCTGATTCGGCCCTTCTCGGTGAGTGAGGTAGACCGGAAGCTCCGGCGGACGTCAAACTCCGCCCCGGGGCCTGATGGTCTGACTTACAGTGACCTGAGAAGAGCGGACCCAGAGTGCCGGCTGCTCACCGCTCTCTTTAACACCTGTCTGCGTCTGGAGATGGTCCCCTCTGTCTGGAAGAAGTCGAATACCGTGCTGGTGCACAAAAAGGGCGATCGCGACGATCTCTCGAACTGGCGACCGCTCGCGCTCGGCGACACGACCCCGAAACTCTTTGCAGCTATCCTGGCTGACCGACTCCTCAAGTGGTCGATTCGTAACGAGCGATTAAGCCGTTCTCAGAAGGGCTTCCTGCCGTGCGAGGGGTGCTACGAGCACAACTTTGTTCTGCAGGAGGTCCTGAACGACGCTCGCAGGGGGGGCCGCCAGGTGGTGGTGGCGTGGCTCGACTTGACCAATGCGTTTGGTTCGGTGCCCCATGCTGCTATCCGCCGTGCTCTGGCGGAGGCCGGTGCTCCTCCCGCTCTCCGCAACATAGTGGAGAGCATGTACGACAACTGCACCACCCGGGTGCGCACCGCCGACGGACTCACCGAACCCATCAGAATTCAAGCGGGGGTGAAACAAGGGTGTCCGATGAGCCCCGTGGCGTTTAACCTCGCCGTAGAGCCGATCCTGCGTGCGGTAGTAAGCTCTCCGGCGGGTTACACGCTCCATGGCCATCGGCACCAGATATTAGCTTATGCTGACGACCTTGCTCTTATTTCAGATTCCACTGAGGGTATGGTTGATCTATTGGGAAAAGTGGAGGCTGCGGCAGGTGGGATCGGACTTCGGTTCAACCCTGCGAAGTGCGCAACCCTACATCAGGACTGCAGAGGCACCCGCAGGGTCACGCCCACCGGCTTCACCCTCCAAGGCGAAAACATCAGGGCCCTGGCAGCCGGCGAGCCTTACGAGCACCTCGGAGTCCCCACCGGCTTTCAGGTAAAGCAGACTCCTCTGTTAAAGATCGACGATCTTCTCCAGGATCTCCGGGCCGTCGACGAGTCTCTTCTGACACCCTGGCAGAAGGCCGAGACCGTGGCTACCTTCTTGGTACCACGCCTCGACTTCTTGCTGCGGGGAGCACTGGTGGAGAAAGGTCCCCTAAAGGAAGCTGACAAGCTCATTAAAAGACTAGCGAAATCTTGGCTCCACCTGCCTCAGCGCGCCAGCGCCGAGCTGGTCTACCTCCCCCCCAGCCGGGGGGGCTGTGGCCTGCTCCCACTAGCAGACATGGTCGATGTCCTGACCATCGCTCACGCCTTCCGTCTCCTGACGGTGGCCGATGCGGTGGTCAGGTCATTGGCCTGGGCGTCGCTGCGGCATGCGGTAGCCAGGAAAATAGGTAGAGACCCGAACAACCAAGACCTCGCAACTTACCTCTCCGGCTCGCTGGAGGGGGAGTTCGCGCGCGACGGGGGGGACATTTCTTCGCTGTGGACGAGGGCTCGGAACGCGACCCGGAGGTCTAAGGACAGGATCGCAGCCGTATGGAAATACTCAGAAATTAGAGAAGAGCTGGTGGTGACGATGAGGGGCTCAGGCGATAGGGAGACGACGGTGTCACCCGAATCACGCGATCAAGTCATCCGCCGGCTGCGGACGGCAGTGACGGAATATTACTCTTTAAGACTCAAACGTAAGCCGGACCAGGGGAAGGTGTTCCAGGTTTCGGCACGGTCAAACGTGTCGAACCACTTCTTGCGAGGTGGCAGCTTCACCCGCTTCGCTGATTGGCGTTTTATCCACCGTGCGCGCCTCGATGTCTTACCCCTTAACGGGGCGAGACGTTGGGGTGACGGGGATAGGCGTTGCCGGCGCTGCGGGGGAGCCCTGGAGTCCCTTCCCCATGTCCTTTGTCACTGCCGGCCGCACTCGGCGGCTTGGCAGCTTCTACACGACGCCGTCGTCAAACGTGTAGCTAAGGCTTGCCGCCTCCCAGGGGAGCTGCGAATAAATAGGAGAGTCGAGGGGGTCGACGGCGAGCTGGGGGCTCTCCGCCCTGACATTGTGGTCAGGCACGAGCCCTCAAAGAGCATCATCGTCGTCGACGTGACCGTGGCTTTTGAAAATACGTACCAAGCTTTCGAGGAGGCCAGGGCACGTAAGGTGTTAAAGTACAAACCCCTGGCCGACGCGCTCCACGGCCACGGCTATCGAGTGGTGGTCTCTGCGATCGTCGTCGGTGCCCTCGGCTCATGGGATCCGGCCAATGAGCCTGTCTTGAAACAATTACGTATAGGCGCAAGGTACGCTAGCCTTATGCGCAGGCTCATTGTGTCGGAGACCATCAGGTGGGGTCGCGATATTTATGTGGAGCATGTCTCAGGCGTACGACAATATAGAGTAGAAAACGAACTGCCTGTGGATGCTCCGGGACCGGCTCAAGACTAGGGCGAGCCTCCCTCACTCGAATCTAGCTTTAATGTTTTATTTATTTATTTATTTATACACCCTGATTTTATTTATACACAAATTTTATATACACATTTTAGCTAGACTCGACGAAGGACCAGCGATGGTCCTTAATTTTATTTTTATTCTTCTACTTTTAATTTTGACGAAATATACAAGACTTTGTACCTGACTTAGGGCTGGTACTGGTCCTTTTTATTCACTGGACTGACTGTAAATTACATTGTACCTGACACAGGGCCAGTACTGGCCCTATATATATATTTTAAATCCTAACGTAGGCGAGGAGCCAGGGCCTGGCTTTTATTTATACAATTTTATTTCGATCATTAATTTTCCTTTTTATTTATACAACTTTTATTTATACAATTTTACTTCAATCACCCATTTTTTCTATTTTTACTATTTATTAGACTTCGCTTTCTCATTCATACTCCATTCATACATCACTACCTCATCGCTTCACCCATCCACACTCTCATTCATCAATTTTTATTTTTATAGTTATTGTTTTTATCTCTATTTTATCTATACAACCTCACCGTCACTCATGCATCCACGACTCATACTCATCACCAAGACTACCAGGCCCTGGCAATCTAGTCATGCCATATTAAGACTGATTTTTATTATACAAATTAGCCCTCGCCTAAAATGCGAGAAAATGAACGTGTATTGATACCCCCGGGTGTACTTTTGTAAGCCCGGGGGAACATGTGTTGAGAAAATAAACGCCTTTTATCTGTTCTTATCAGCTTAATATCTGATACGCTCCGCATTGCGGAGCCAGAATATTAAACTGATTTTTGGAAGTTGGCGGAGTGTCTGGGGCTTGCTCCGGCTCTGCCGCGGGTTGGCCCGGCATTGCAGTGCCGCTGGGTTCGGCCCATTTAATACATTATAAAATTATACTCCGCCAACTTCTAAAGATCTAAACAAAATTTTGTGTTTAGTGTTTTTTTGTATTTTTATTTGTGACCGGCGAGGAGCGATCAACCCGGGAGCGACGCGGGACTTAGGATTTTCATCGCGGGTCGCGGAGCTCTTCTGGAGACTTGGTGCTTGCTGCGTGGTGGTAAAGCAGGTAAGTGGGTAGCTTTATCTCTTCTTCTTTCTCTCTTTTCCCCGGCAACAGGTGACGTCGTGGTGGCGCCCTCTCTCTTGCCTCTCACGCGTCTACCGACGGCTGTTAGACACTTCCCCGACCTAGGCTAACTCGCCTGTCACGGCGTGCCGCCATCTTGACTAAGCAATTAGTTCTGAGGGTACGGCTCGTGTACAGGTAAGGGCTAAGCCTTCCCTTCCAAAAACGCACTGTCGAGAGTCTTTATCGTCGACTCATCTCCTGACTCCGTCAAACGAGTCCGACGGGTCGCGTTAAAGTTAACTCGAGACAAGTGTAAGTCTCGCAGTGCAGATTAGCTGAACTGCGGGATCCTTTCCGACAGCGTGTCCGTTCAAGGCAGAGGTCTAGTATCATCTGATTCGAAAACCTCACAAGTCCTAACGGACACGGTGCTGCCACCCTGCGGTGAGCGGTCGAAGCTGGTAGCGAAACCTATTACCTTCGACGCAGCGAACCAACGGTCATCCGCCCCCTCTGGTCGGTAACTCTCCGACCGCTCCAGAGGTAATACCGACTGTCGCTATCTATCTTCTTATCTTTCGATCCCTCTTTACTCACCTGCTATCTTCTCTATTACCCTCTTTCTTCTCTTCTTTCTATTTACCTACTGCCAGCGGAGCCACCACAAAGCAGCACCATGGTAAATGATAATGATAATAATAATAATAATAGTTTTATTTTATTTATAGAATACCCGTTTCCGGAGGAGTTCCGTTGCCCGCGATGTTACAATAATAACCAGGGCCGGAGAACCGGAGGTGTGTACAAATCGCACTCGGACCTGCTCAAACACGCCAAAAAATATCACCCAGGCTTCAAAGTTATCCACCGATGCGGCGTGTGCAGCGAAGCTGGTGAAGGGAAGTACCCCCTAAAGCATGTGAAGCTGCACTACGCCGCACGGCACGAACACCAGGCAGCAGGCCCGGGTGCGACTGTACCTCCCGCGTCGCAACCACCTAGTCTTAGTGTTAGTACAAATTTTAATACCTCGAGCCGAGGGAGGCTCGATAATTTTATATCTTTAGGAAGAAGGAGCGGAGAAGCTGCTGCGGTGCCTGAGCGAACGCGAGGGACGGCTACCACCAGCGCCAACGAGGGCTCGGAGCCACGGCGTCCCACCCGAGCCCGGCTGGCGGCGGCAACGACGACGGGATCGAGATGCGGGGCCAACTCCACCCTGAGCCCCGCCACTACAGCAGCGACGACGACGACGAAGACAAGGACGACAACCAACCTGTCACGGCCCGTAGAGGCCTCCTACCAGGCAGCGGCATCACCAGCAGCCGCTCCCGCTACCCGGTCATCAGCAGCCGGGCCTAGCACCGCCACCACATGCTCAACGAGTCCACCGGCAGCGGGGGGCCGTACCTGTTCCCCCCGCGAGGCCCCGTCCTTCTTCTATACGGGGCCTCACACCAGAAGCAGAAGATCAAGCAGCGTGCCGGTGGAAGCACGACCACCAGCGACAAGAGCAGCGGTGCCAAAGCCTGGCACAAGACGTAGGATCACCCCGGCGGCCACCAAGGCAAGATCGCCCGCCGCCACACCATCACCAACAGTGGCGGGCAGTGCGAGGCGACCATCAACCATCACCACCACCACCACCAGTAGAGGACCTACTCCGCCGGGGTCGAGGAGGACGGCTACCTCACCCACCTACGCAGCCGTCTCAGCGGGCAATGCCCGACCGCTCCAGGCCACAGGGGGTACAAAGGGGACACGCCAAGGGCTGCGGTCCAACAGCAGAGCCACGTCGCTCCCGCCAGGGGTGGCGGCAGGTTCCCGCAGCCCTCCGCCGAGGCTAAGCCGGGGCCCAGCAGATCTACATACCATCAGCGAGGAACCGAGGGCCCCGGCCAACGAAGACATCTGTGCCCTGACGCTTCCTGTGACCCTCACCACCACCACGGTCACCACCACCATCTCCGGGGGGCCAGTAATGACCCCTCGGATCCAAGGAGCGGTAGGGTGGGTGAACACCGTCGTCCAGCCACCGGTGATACGACAACCACCTCCACCGGTGGCCATAATAGGGGTAGCGGGGCCATCCAGGGAGGCCCATACAACAACCACATCACCAAGGCGCAGCACCTCCACCTGCCAGAGCGCAACGCCGTGGCAGGTAGCCACAGGAAGAGCCCGCCGACACCACCGAGGCGGGCCAGGGTCGTCGGGAGAGTCGTCGTCAGAAGAGGAACTGCCGTCGCCGCCAGCAGCACCACCTAGAGCGAGACCGTCCCCTGCTACAGCGCAGGCTATCCGCAGAAGCAGCAGGGACAAGACGTCGCCTAGATCTTCTAGGCAAGACCTCGGGGCTGGTCCCCGAGCTTCCACAGGGAGACACACTTTAAATAATAGTATTAGCTTCAATAGTTTAAATTCGGAAAATCCCATTAATAATAACAGATTCAGTGCACTTTTAGATATTCCGAATAATGATTCTTTTGAAATAATTTCAGGTACGCCCCAGACGTGCTCTACGGGGGAGTCGAGCCGCGTAGGAAACCAGAACATAGTAAGGGGTGGGTTTTTAAACAGGTCCAGGGGGGTGGGATCAGGGGGAGGTAGAGGAACTCGGCGACGCGCACCCGGAACTGGTGGAGGGGGTGGAGCATCGGGCTTCCCGGGGCAGGCGGCCCTCCGTGTGAGTAGTCACGGATCGGCGGCGGTCTCTCGACACCTACCGACTCCAGCGCGGCAGTCGCCAACGGCTGCTGGCCAGGCCCTCCGTCGGCGGCGAAATTCCCAGCCTTGTGCTGAGGACGAACCGCCGACCGAAAGGGACTTGCTGGTTGGCATGGCGGAAGCGGCTGCCAGCCTAGAAGATCTGGAGGAGACGGCGACGCAAGTCGCTGCTTTCCTCCAAGGCGCTGGAGAGCCGGTGGGGGTCTTGAGGAGCAGGGAGGGGAGGCCGGACCAACGCCGAGAGGGAAGGGGACGTGGAGCTGGTCGCGGGCGCGGTGCGAGGGATCGCCGGGATCGCCCACAGTCACAGGAACACCAGCAGCAGCAACGGCCGGCCCTTCCGGGCAGAGGGGATCGGGTGGAGGAGGCAACTAGGATACAGAAGTTGTTTCGGGCTAACCGTCGGCGTGCGGTCCAGGAGGTGCTCCTCGGACAGTCTCAGCACTGTCAAGTGTCTCGAGAGCGTATCGAGGAGCACTTCCGGACCATCTACGCGCCGTCGGCGCCACTCGGAGCACAGCCTCCTCCGCCTCCGTACGGGCCTCCAGACGAGGTGAGCAACGACACTCTGACTCGGCCCTTCACAGTGAGTGAGGTAGACCGGCGGTTACGGTGGACGTCAAACTCCGCGCCTGGACCCGACGGTCTTACTTACGATGATCTGAGGAGGGCGGATCCGGACTGTCGTCTGCTCACCGCACTCTTTAACACCTGTCTCCGTCTGGAGTCGATCCCTTCTGTCTGGAAGGAGTCCACTACCGTGCTGGTGCATAAGAAGGGCGATCGCGACGATCTCTCGAACTGGCGACCGCTTGCGCTCGGTGATACGACCCCCAAACTCTTCGCTGCAGTCCTGGCCGACCGACTGCTTACGTGGTCGATCCGGAACCGGCGTTTAAGCCCCGCACAGAAGGGCTTCCTGCCGTGTGAGGGGTGCTACGAGCACAACTTCATACTGCAGGAGGTCCTTAACGACGCTCGCAGGGGGGGCCGTCAGGTGGTGGTGGCGTGGCTGGATCTGACCAACGCGTTTGGTTCGATTCCCCACGCTGCTATCTACCGCGCTTTGGGGGAGGCCGGTGCTCCTCCCGCTTGTAAGCGTGTCTACTACGACTCGCTAGTACACACACACACACAGCTGACCGATAGAGTACGAGATGTATCGGAGGGACAGGTGGGGAAGGGAGATCCGAGTGTCGTTCGCGATACTCGCTCTCTTCTCCCAGGACCGCCGACCAGGCCACACATATTTGCTAGACAGATAAGCATACATTGATACGTTTCGCATTTACTCTCATTACTCATGTCCTGGGGGACGAAGCCATTTTTATTTATATCATTTGTTGTAACTGTCGGAGCAGCAGTTCCGTTTATTTGTTAATTTATATATATATGTAAACTCGAATGTCATTTTTAACTGTACATACATATAGCGTTATATCTGTTATTTGTCTTATCGTAATTGTGGGGTAATCGTGCGGATCTGGAACAGTGTTCAGCAAGTGGACCCAAGAAGATACTAAATTGTAACACGATTGCCCATCTCTAAGCCTGATCTCGATCACATAATCAATAAACGCAATGCAATAAGTATCAAAGTATAATAAGCTTCTCTCTGTTTGACTGATCTTACGTGACCATATTTGCATATTCAATATAAGAATTCCAAAAATAAAAGTCTAAAACCGTTACACGCTCTCCGGAATATCGTGGTGAGCATGTATACAGACTGCACCACCCGGGTGCGTACTGCCGAAGGACTCACCGAACCCATTAAGATTAGCTCGGGGGTCAAGCGAGGGTGCCCGATGAGCCCTGTGGCGTTTAACCTCGCGGCGGAGCCGATCCTGCGTGCAGTGACCGACTCACCCGCGGGTTATACGCTTCACGGACATCGGCACCAAGCACTTGCTTACGCGGACGACATAGCCCTAGTTGCCGACTCCACCGAGGGCATGCGCGATTTATTGGAAAAGGTGGAGGCTGCGGCGGGTGGGATTGGACTTCGGTTCAACCCTGCGAAGTGTGCAACACTGCATCAGGACTGCAGAGGCACTCGCAGGGTAATGCCCACCCGCTTCACCCTCCAAAACGAAGAAATCAGAGCCCTGGCAGCCGGCGAGCCCTACCAGCACCTCGGAGTACCGACCGGCTTCCAAATCAAGCAGACCCCACTGCTGACCATCGACGAGCTTCTCCGCGATCTTCGGGCCGTCGACGAGTCTCTTCTGACACCCTGGCAGAAGGCCGAGACCGTGGCTACCTTCCTGGTACCGCGCCTTGACTTCTTGCTGCGGGGAGCACTGGTGGAGAAGGGTCCTCTAAAAGAAGCCGACAAGCTAATTAAAAGGTTAGTGAAATCTTGGCTGCACTTGCCTCAGCGCGCCAGCGCCGAGCTGGTCTACCTCCCTCCCAGCCGGGGGGGATGTGGCCTGCTCCCACTCGCAGATATGGTCGATGTCCTGACTATCGCTCACGCCTTCCGTCTCCTGACGGTGGCTGATCCGGTGGTCAGGTCATCGGCCTGGGCGTCGCTGCGGCATGCGGTAGCCAGGAAGATAGGCAGAGAACCCGTCAACGAAGACCTCGCAACCTACCTCTCCGGTTCGCTGGAGGGGGAGTTTGCACGCGACGGGGGGGACATTTCTTCACTGTGGACGAGAGCTCGGAACGCGACCCGGAGATCGAGGGACAAGCTCGCAGCTACGTGGAAGTGGTCAGAGCTGAGGCGGGAGCTGGCCATTACGATGAGGGGCTCGGGCGAAAGGGAGACGACGGTGTCGGCAGAAGCACGCGGACAGATCATCCGCCGATTGCGGGCTGCAGTGACCGAACACTACCTTCTGAGGTTAAAACGTAAGCCGGACCAGGGGAAGGTATTCCAGGTTTCGGCACGGTCAAACGTGTCGAACCACTTCTTGCGAGGTGGTAGCTTCACCCGCTTCGCTGATTGGCGTTTTATCCACCGTGCGCGCCTCGATGTCTTGCCTCTCAACGGTGCAAGACGTTGGGGCGACGGGGATAGGCGTTGCCGGCGCTGCGGGGGAGCCCTGGAGTCCCTTCCCCATGTCCTGTGTCACTGCCGGCCGCACTCGGCGGCTTGGCAACTCCGACACGACGCCGTTGTCAATCGAGTAGCCAAGGCTTGTCGCCTCCCAGGGGAGCTGCGAATAAATAGGAGAGTCGAGGGGGTCGACGGCGAGCTGGGGGCTCTCCGCCCTGACATTGTGGTCAGGCACGAGCCCTCAAAGAGCATCATCGTCGTCGACGTGACCGTGGCTTTTGAAAACACGTATCAAGCTTTCGAGGAGGCCAGGGCACGAAAGGTGTTAAAGTACAAACCCCTGGCCGACGCGCTCCACGGTCACGGCTATCGAGTGGTGGTCTCTGCGATCGTCGTCGGTGCCCTCGGCTCATGGGATCCGGCCAATGAGCCTGTCTTAAAACAATCACGTATAGGCGCAAGGTACGCTAGCCTCATGCGCAGGCTCATTGTGTCGGAGACCATCGGGTGGGGTCGAGATATCTATGTGGAGCACGTCTCAGGCGTACGTCAATATAAAGTAGAGAGTGAACTGCCTGTGGAAGCTCCGGGACTGGCCCCGAATCAAAATTAGCAAGCCGAGCCTCCCTCCGGCGAATCTAGCTGTGATTGTCTATTTATTTATTTATTTATTTATTTATCTATTTTTATATTTATATTTTATTTATACACAGATTTTAACCTACTCATCAGAGCTAGATTCGACGAAGGACCAGCGATGGTCCTAAATTTTATTTTTATTTCTTTACTTTTAATATTGACTCCATTCACCTGACTTTGTACCTGACTTAGGGCTGGTACTGGTCCTTTTTATTCACTTGACTGATTGTAAATTACATTGTACCTGACACAGGGTCAGTACTGGCCCTATATATATATTTTAAATCCTAACGTAGGCGAGGAGCCAGGGCCTGGCTTTTAATTATACAATTTTATTTCGATCATTAACGTTCCTTTTTATTTATACAACTTTTATTTATACAATTTTACTTCAATCACCCATTTTTCCTATTCTTACTATTTATTAGACTTCGCTTTCTCATGCATACTCCATTCATACATCACTTCCTCATCGCTTCACCCATTCACACTCTCATTCATCAATTTTTATTTTTTGTTACCTGTTTTTATCTCTATTTTATCTATACAACCTCACCGTCACTCATGCATCCACGACTCATACTCATCACCAAGACTACCAGGCCCTGGCAATCTAGTCATGCCATATTAAGACTGATTTTTATTATACAAATTAGCCCTCGCCTAAAAGGCGAGAAAATGAACGTGTATCAATACCCCCGGGTGTACTTTTGTAAGCCCGGGGGAACATATTTTGAGAAAATATACGTCTTTATCTGTTCTTATCAGCTTAATATCTGATACGCTCCGCATTGCGGAGCCAGAATATTAAACTGATTTTTGGAAGTTGGCGGAGTGTCTGGGGCTTGCTCCGGCTCTGCCGCGGGTTGGCCCGGCATCGCAGTGCCGCTGGGTTCGGCCCATTTAATACATTATAAAAATATACCCCGCCAACTTCTAAATATCTAAACATAAACTGTAATATTTATGTGCTGTGTATTTCGTGCCACCGAAGAGCGACCGAGGAGCGACCCAAACGCCATCCGCTGGGAGGGATTCAAAGGTTCTCCGGTCCAAGGCACTCTGGGCTAAGGTTGGTGCTGTTGCGCGGTGGTAAGGTAAGTGGACTTTGTTTCTTCTTCTTCTCTTTCTTTTCCCCGGCAACAGGTGACGCCGTGGTGGCGCTCTCTCTTTTGCCTCTCACGCGTCTACCGACGGCCGTTAGACACTTCCCCGACCTGGGCCAACTTGCCTGTCATGGCGTGCCGCCATCTTGACTAAGCAATTAGTTCTGAAGACACGGCTCGTGTACGGGTAAGGGCTAAGCCTTCCCTTCCTAAAACGCACTGTTGAGAGTCTTTATCGTCGATCCGTTTCTTGACTCCGTAAAAACGAGTCCGACGGGTCGCGCTAAAGTTAACTCGAGACAAGTGTAAGTCTCGCAGTGCAGATTAGCTGAACTGCGGGATCCCTTCCGTCAGCGTGTCCGTCCAAGGCAGAGGTCTAGTCTCATCTGATTCGAAAACCTCACAAGTCCTAACGGACACGGTGCTGCCATCCTGCGGTGAGCGGTCGAAGTGAGTAGTGAGAACTATTACCTTCGACGCAGCGAACCAACGGTTATCCGCCCCCTCTGGTCGGTAACTCTCCGACCGCTCCAGAGGTAACACCGACTGTCGCTATTTCTCTTATCTTTCGATCCCTCTGTACTTACCCGCTATTTACTCTACTTACCCTCTTTCTTTTCTTCTATCTTTACCACTGGCCGAACCACTGCAAAGCGGCACCATGTCAAATAATAATAATAATAATAATAATAACGATAATAATAATAACAATATTAATATAATAATAGAATTCCCAACATTGTTTAATAACAACCGTGGCCGGAGAACCGGGGGTGCTTTCAAGTCGCACTCGGACCTGCTGAAGCATGCCAGGAAATGTCACCCAGGTTTCACCGCGATCCACAGGTGCGGCGTGTGCGGCGAAGCTGGCCAAGGAGCTTACGCTCTGAAGCAGGTGAAGCTGCACTACGCTGCACGGCATGGGAACATCGAGGCGGGTCCGGGTGCGACGGCACCCCCTGTATCTCAAAGTAGTAATAATAATGACAATACTAATGCGTCAGGTCGAGAGAGACCTGGGTCAATATTTTCTCTTAGGTCCGCTGCGGCGTCGGGGCGAGCAAGGGTGACGAGTCAAGCACCGACCACCAGTGCAGCGACGGTGACAACAACCTGCGGAGCGACCTCCACCACTAGCTCCGCACCAGCAAGGACGACGACAAGGACGACAGCGAGACTGAGCCAGCCACGGCGAAGCGAAGAGGCCGCCCTGGCCCCAACTCCACCAGCACCCGCTACTAGAGCGCCCGCCAGGCTACGAGGAGCCAGGCAGAGCACCGCCGAGACCAGTAGCCCCGTAGAACCGGCAGCACGAGGAGTCTCCGCAGCACCCTGCATCGAGCCATCGGTCAGGGAGCGACGGACCAGGAGGCCCTCAGGCACCCCGCCAAGCGAGGCCCCAACCTTCATCTACGCGGGGCCTGCAACTAGGAGCAGGAGGGGTGCCAGCGTGCCGGTTGAGATCAACCAGCCGACCACTAGCACCAGGAGGGCAGCGGTGCCGAGGCCTGGCACAGCGAGAACATCCCTGGGGGTGAAAGGGAGGCGAACACCCACTGCCACGCCATCTCCTATGGCAGTGGGTACCACAGGTCGCCTCAGAACATCCACGACACCACGGAGTACATCCCCAGGGACAAGGACGACGACGGCAGCCTCAACTTACGCCGCCGTCACAGCGAGCGCTCCGACGAGGACGTCGCAGGCTGCGGGAGGTGCCCCAGCAACACGCAGAGGGCTGCGATCGAGCACCCGGGCCACGTCACTTCCGCCCGGGTCTACTGGAGTCATCCGCAGCCCTCTAACAGAACGGAGCCGGGTCCCCGAACTACCATCCACCATCTACGGGGACCTGGTAAGAGAACTGTCGGTCACCTCAGCGATGCCTGCGACCATGACTACGACCACCGTCACCACCACCACCAGCAGCGGGGGCCCCATCCTCACTTCCAGGGTCTCCGCAGGGGGAGGGGTGAGGCTACGGCGCGCCGAACGAACACCAGCGGCGCCTACCCTCCCCCCCATCGACGAGGCAGTAGCGGGGCCATCCAGGGCGGTCGACGGAGTCGCATATAGGTCCTCACCACCACAGCCGTGGCAGCTCGCAATGGGAAGAGCCTGCCGCCGACACCGAGGCGGGCCAGAGTCGTCGGAGGAGTCGTCCGAGGAGGAAGAGTGTCCACCGTCGCCATACTCATCAGCGACGAGGAGGCTGTCGCCTGAGCTCGCAGTCGCACGCCGCAGCAACGAGACAGCAGCGGTGGAGGCTTCACCTCCGCCGCAACGAAAGGCGAACCCCTCCCAGCGAGGTTCCAGGGCTGGTCCCCGGGCGCCCGCAGGGAGACAATTCTTATCTTCTTTTTCAAACAATAATAATTATAATAATCTAGATCTTTTATCCGCGCTTAATAGCCAAAATACTAATTCGATTTTAAACATTTCAGAAACCCCCGAGACGTGCTCTGCGGAAGAGCAAGGCCGTCCGGTAAACGACAGGGATCCGGTAAGGGTAGGGGTTTTAAACAAGTCCAGGAGGGTGGGAACTGGGAGAGGTGAAGGAACTCGACGGAGCGCATCCGGACCCGGTGGAGGGGGGGGGGGAGCGTCGGCCTCCGCAGAGCGGGCGACCCGTCCTGTGAGTAGTCGCGAGTCGACTGCTTCCTCTCGACACCCACCGACTTCGGAGCGGCGGCCGCCAACGGCTGCCGGTCAGGCCCTCCGCCGTCAGCAAAACTCTCAGCCTCGAGCTGAGAATGAACTGACGGCTGCGAGGGACTCGCTGATCGGTATGGCGGAAGCGGCTGCCTGTTACGAAGAGCTAGAGGAGACGGCGACGCGAGGCGCGGCCTTCCTCCAAGGTTCCGAAGCAAGGGTGGGGGTCGGGAGGTAGGAAGAAGGAAGGCCGGGAGGTGAACGAGAGGGAAGGGGACGCGGAGCTGGTCGCGGGCGCGGTGCGAGGGATCGCCGCGATCGCCTACAGATGCGGCATCAGCGGCGGCAGCAGCCACGGCCGGCCCTTCCGGACAGAGGTGATCAGGTAGAGGAGGCTACAAGAATTCAACGCCTATTTAGAGCCAACAGGCGGCGGGCTGTACAGGAGGTGCTACTCGGTCCCTCCCAGCACTGTCAAGTGCCCAGGGAACGGGTTGAGGCGTACTTCCAGGCCATGTACGGTCCGTCTCAACCTCTAGGAGACGAGCCTCCTCCGCCCCCTTACGGGCCTCCGGACGAGCAGAGCACCGAAACTCTGATTCGGCCCTTCTCGGTAAGTGAGGTAGACTGGAAGCTCCGGCGGACGTCAAACTCCGTCCCGGGGCCTGATGGTCTGACTTACAGTGACCTGAGAAGGGCGGACCCAGAGTGCCGGCTGCTCACCGCTCTCTTTAACACCTGTCTGCGTCTGGAGATGGTCCCCTCTGTCTGGAGGAAGTCGAATACCGTGCTGGTGAACAAAAAGGGCGATCGCGACGATCTCTCGAACTGGCGACCGCTCGCGCTCGGCGACACGACTCCGAAACTCTTTGCAGCTATCCTGGCTGACCGACTCCTCAAGTGGTCGATTCGTAACGAGCGATTAAGCCGTTCTCAGAAGGGCTTCCTGCCGTGCGAGAGGTGCTACGAGCACAACTTTGTTCTGCAGGAGGTCCTGAACGACGCTCGCAGGGGGGGCCGCCAGGTGGTGGTGGCGTGGCCCGACTTGACCAATGCGTTTGGTTCGGTGCCCCATGCTGCTATCCGCCGTGCTCTGGCGGAGGCCGGTGCTCCTCCCGCTCTCCGCAACATAGTGGAGAGCATGTACGACAACTGCACCACCCGGGTGCGCACCGCCGACGGACTCACCGAACCCATCAGAATTCAAGGGGGGGGTGAAACAAGGGTGTCCGATGAGCCCCGTAGCGTTCAACCTCGCCGTGGAGCCGATCCTGCGTGCGGTAGTAAGCTCTCCGGCGGGTTACACGCTCCATGGCCATCGGCACCAGATATTAGCTTATGCTGACGACCTTGCTCTTATTTCAGATTCCACTGAGGGTATGGTTGATCTATTGGGAAAAGTGGAGGCTGCGGCAGGTGGGATCGGACTTCGGTTCAACCCTGCGAAGTGCGCAACCCTACATCAGGACTGCAGAGGCACCCGCAGGGTCACGCCCACCGGCTTCACCCTCCAAGGCGAAAACATCAGGGCCCTGGCAGCCGGCGAGCCTTACGAGCACCTCGGAGTCCCCACCGGCTTTCAGGTAAAGCAGACTCCTCTGTTAAAGATCGACGATCTTCTCCAGGATCTCCGGGCCGTCGACGAGTCTCTTCTGACACCCTGGCAGAAGGCCGAGACCGTGGCTACCTTCTTGGTACCACGCCTCGACTTCTTGCTGCGGGGAGCACTGGTGGAGAAGGGTCCCCTAAAGGAAGCTGACAAGCTCATTAAAAGACTAGCGAAATCTTGGTTCCACCTGCCTCAGCGCGCCAGCGCCGAGCTGGTCTACCTCCCCCCCAGCCGGGGGGGCTGTGGCCTGCTTCCACTAGCAGACATGGTCGATGTCCTGACCATCGCTCACGCCTTCCGTCTCCTGACGGTGGCCGATCCGGTGGTCAGGTCATTGGCCTGGGCGTCGCTGCGGCATGCGGTAGCCAGGAAAATAGGTAGAGACCCGAGCAACCAAGACCTCGCAACTTACCTCTCCGGCTCGCTGGAGGGGGAGTTCGCGCGCGACGGGGGGGACATTTCTTCGCTGTGGACGAGGGCTCGGAACGCGACCCGGAGATCTAAGGACAGGATCGCAGCTATATGGAAATACTCCGAAATTAGAGAAGAGCTGGTGGTGACGATGAGGGGCTCAGGCGATAGGGAGACGACGGTGTCACCCGAATCACGCGATCAAGTCATCCGCCGGCTGCGGACGGCAGTGACGGAATATTACTCTTTAAGACTCAAACGTAAGCCGGACCAGGGCAAGGTGTTCCAGGTTTCGGCACGGTCAAACGTGTCAAACCACTTCTTGCGAGGTGGCAGCTTCACCCGCTTCGCTGATTGGCGTTTTATCCACCGTGCGCGCCTCGATGTCCTACCCCTTAACGGGGCGAGACATTGGGGTGACGGGGATAGGCGTTGCCGGCGCTGCGGGGGAGCCCTGGAGTCCCTTCCCCATGTCCTGTGTCACTGCCGGCCGCACTCGGCGGCTTGGCAACTCCGACACGACGCCGTTGTCAATCGAGTAGCCAAGGCTTGTCGCCTCCCAGGGGAGCTGCGAATAAATAGGAGAGTCGAGGGGGTCGACGGCGAGCTGGGGGCTCTCCGCCCTGACATTGTGGTCAGGAACGAGCGCTCAAAGAGCATCATCATCGTCGACGTGACCGTGGCTTTTGAAAACACGTATCAAGCTTTCGAGGAGGCTAGGGCACGAAAAGTGTTAAAGTCCAAACCCCTGGCCGACGCGCTCCACGGTCACGGCCACGGTCACGGACGAAGGACCAGCGATGGTCCTAAATTCTATTTCTACTTTTTTTTTACTTATAACTGACTCAATTCACCTGACTTTGTACCTGACTTAAGGCTGGTACTGGTCCTTTTTATTCACTTGACTGATTGTAAATTACATTGTACCTGACACAGGGCCAGTACTGGCCCTATATATATGGGGCATTCCACGTCAAACCAGCCGGTCATCGGCCTGACCCCCTGTGATTTTGATGACCAATGGACGTTTTGGTTCTTTTCGGTCAAAAATGATACCTCTAATTTTTTGAAATTTTTCCGCCATTTTGTAAGGGTGTAGTGACGTTAAATATCCTGAAGATGATCAAATCATGAAGATGGACATTTTTGAAATCGTTGAAAATTTTATGTAAAATCAAGGACTCGAAAAGACATTGTTTCGTCATGATTCGAAAATGGGATGCAGATCCTTGATATTTTTATTTTTTTCTGAATTTTTTCCTTTCCAACAAAGAAGAAAGGAACAAATTTCTAGGAATTCATTTTGAATGACGGTTTCTTGAAGTGAAAAATAAAATAAAAAGAAAGATCGTCTTAGTAAAATTCGATTTTCTCTTTGGTTCTAGAGCAAAACGAAAAAAGCGATGTTATGTATGTAAAAGAGAAACCCTTTTATCTCATGGTAAAAGCCCACACTGCCGTACCGGCCACCACACAGCTGGACTTTAGGCGTAGAGGGGCAGTATAGGTAGAGAGATAGAGGAAACCGTGAGAGAAGGAGCATCGCTTTCGATTCCTGTTTATAGGTTAGGAACGAAATATGTCATTGTATCATTTGTCTGTAATGTTGTATTTCAATTTATCGTAAATAAAAACCTGTTTATAGGCATCGAGCGTCCCGATCTCATTTCCGAGCGGATGTGAAAACCATCCTTACATGTATTTTTGAATTAAGCATTGCTTTCTTCGTTTTACTCTTGAACCGAAGAGAAAATCGAATTTTACCAAGATAATGTTTCTTTTTGTTTTATTTTTCACTACAAGAAGTCATCATTCAGAATGAATTCCAAGAATTTTTTGTTTTTTGTTGAAACGAAAAAAATTCAAAAAAAAAAATATCAAGGATCTTCATCCCATTTTTGAATCATGACGAAACAATGTCCTTTCGAGTCCCTGATTTCATATCAAATTTTCAGCAATTTTAAAAATGTCCATCTTCGTGATTTGATCATCTTCATGATATTTGAAGTCGCCACAGCGTTACGAAATGGCGAAAAAATTTCGAAAAATTAGAAGTATCATTTTTGACCGAAACGAACTGAAAAATTCATTTATCATCAAAATCCTGGGGGGTCAGGCCGATCATCGACTGGTTTGACGTGGAATGCCCCATATATTTTAATTCCTAACGTAGGCGAGGAGCCAGGGCCTGGCTTTTATTTATACAATTTTATTTCGATCATTAATTTTCCTTTTTATTTATACAACTTTTATTTATACAATTTTACTTCAATCACCCATTTTTTCTATTTTCACTATTTATTAGACTTCGCTTTCTCATTCATACTCCATTCATACATCACTACCTCATCGCTTCACTCATTCATACTCTCATCCATCCATTCTTATCTCTATTGTTATTGTTTTTATCTTTATTTTATTTATACAACCTCACGTCACCCATGCATCCACACCTCATACTCATCATCAAGACTACCAGGCCCTGGCCATCCAGTCAAGCCAGTATAAGACTGATTTTTATTATATAAATTAGCCCTCGCCTAAAAGGCGAGAAAGTTAACCTGTACAGACACCCCCGGGTGCACTTTTGTAAGCTCGGGGGAACATGTGTGGAAAAAAATAAACGCCTTTTATCCGTTCTCATCAGCTTAATATCTGATACGCTCCGCATTGCGGAGCCAGAATATTAAACTGATTTTTGGAAGTTGGCGGAGTGTCGGGGGCTTGCTCCGGCTCTGCTGCGGGTTGGCTTGGCATTGCAGTGCCGCTGGGTTCGGCCATTTATTATAATACAAAATTACATGTTCTTCTCCTTCAATTTCGGATGCTTAACTTCCGAGGGAATGTAGCCAGCCTCAATCTATAATAAGTAAGTAGAATCGTATCTTTTAGTAAAACAGGTATGTTGGAGTCGTAATGGCTGGATCACAGAGAAAGCGTCTCCACCGGGTGTGGCCGCAAGGACTCCAAACCGCTTTGATGCTATCCGGATGGCCGCTGCTACTGTCTACCAGATAGTTTACTGGCTCCCTGTGGGAATCCGTCTGTTTTGAGGGTTGGTATCGCAGAAATTGGAGATACTTGTCCAAAGGATGACTTTAGATCACAGATGTGACAGATGATGAGGCTCAGGGCTGTCTGTGCGCGTCTGTAAGGTTGAGAAGAGGTACGGGTCACTCTTGTGGCAGGGAGGCAAGCAAGGGCTGGTTCTGCAGATCCAGGGGTGTCTCGGTAGCTGAGAGGCCTTCGTAGAAGCCACGAAGGGGCAGCCCCGAGTCCCGGGACCAGAAGGGCATCTTCGAGGTCAGACGAAGTCTGGCCACAGAGCCCCAGCCAATGAGGAAAAAAAAAAAAATGACGCTGAGCTGTCAGGAGACGAGCCCGGGCATGCCTTCCATTATGATATAATATTTAGTAAGTAGTTGTGGAAGTGGTGCAAGCAAAGTGTTAAAAGGAGCGATAGTAAGCAAGTAGCAAAAAAGAGAAAGTAATTGAGCAGAACAAAACAAAAACTCATCAGGTCACGTGCACGGGCTCACCTTTGTTACTGGAACAGTTATAGACAGATATAGGCAAACGATACAAACTCAAGGATATCCTTTCTGAGGTCTAAGCACTGAATGAATATCTTGCCTGAATCCTCCGAATGATCGAAACCAATCCTAATAATTTGCCTGTGCAGAATCTGCCGCTCGGGGCTCTCGTATAGAGGACATTCCCAGATTAGGTGGTTTAGACTCTCAGGAGACATGGTGCAGTCTCATGAATTCGACGTAACTATGTTCACCCTGTGCAGGTGTTGGCGTAGTTGGACGTGCCCGCTCATAACCCTATTGGACATGACTATTTAGTTTCTAGGATAGTTGGATGACTCACACCAAAGAGATAGGGAGAATTGATCGGCAAAGTCTATGAACCCACTGCCTTTTCTGTAGTTAGCATCGCCATACTCCTGAATTTCTCTCTCGGTGGTGTCGATCATGCTTTTTTTAAAAATGGTGTTTAGATCGGTGCTAGGTATTTTGGTTGTGTAGCTGCTGGAGGCCCGCGCCCCAGACTTGGCAAGTGCATCTGCCGTCTCGTTTCTGATTATGCCGTAGTGGCCAGGGATCCATATTATTATAGCCCGGGAATGGAGCTTTTCTAAGCAGCAAAGAGCATTCCGAATGTTGGAGGTAAGGTGATCCGTGTGGCTATCAATCCCGTTGTGTTTGAGTTCGGAGACAACACTGAGAGAATCCGTACAGATAACGGTGTCTTTATAATTCGGGCTTGACACCAGAAACTTCAGTGCCCAATCAATTGCGCCAGCCTCGAGAGAAAAGATAGAAGCCGCGGGATTAATTCCCAGGCTAATGGATAGGTTGTAATCCATGGACCAAATACCCATTCCGGCTAAGGAGGCCTCCGCTTCTTTCGACCCATCAGTAGAAATTTCCCGGAATTCTGGGTATTTTTCGCTTATAAGTGCCGACAGTAGGGCCTGGGGGTCCGAAGCTTTCTGTAGAGCCCTACCCCACTACAGGTTACACAAGTGTTCTAAAAAAAAGCGTTTATAAGAAAGGTAGGTCACCACCGGGTTTAAGTGAGTAAATACCCGTTTGAAGAGAGGGAGGATAGCTCAGAAGCACCTCTTAATAAATAAAGCGGTGGGCCCTTCGATTGGTTCATTGTCGGTGGGAAAGAACTTAATCTTTTAATGCTAGCTACGTTAGGGATGTCCTGAGAGCTAAAGGACCTGGTCAAATATTTGGATAAAACGTATTTTCTTCTAATACTAAGAGAGGTGACGCCGTTTAAGTGAAGAAGGGTGTTAATAGGTGTTGTCCTAAACAACCCTGAACATATTTTGAGGGCTTCGTTCTGGATGACCTCAAGTTTATAAAGAATCTTCTTGGTAGCATCGGAGTAAACGGAAAGATCCCGGGTCTGATTAGACCCTTGTAGAACTTTACCATTGTAGAGGGTAGGTGCCCCACGTGAACGCCGAAATACATCTAAGCATGTTAAGCAATTTGATGCCCCTCTCCCTGAGGGCCTTAATGTGGAGGTCCCACTTGAGCTGACAGTCCCATGTGACCCCTAGGTATTTAACATAGAGAGTGTTAGAGACTCGGGAGTTCCTAATGACTAGAGAAATAGAATTGGAAGGGAACTGTTTCTTATTTCGAGAAAAAAGGATGAAGTTGGAATTCGTAGTAGAGATTTCCATGTCGAGGCTGTTGAAGTGGTTGCAGAGTCTGTTGGCGTCATCAGACAGAACTTTCACAATGTCCGCCGTGCAGAAGGAAGAGGCATAAAAGGTGAGGTCGTCAGCGTAAAAGATTCCTCTAGTGAGGGGAGATAGCCACTGGTGGAGATCTGCAAGGTAGAGGTTGAAAAGACCGGGGCTCAACGAGGAACCTTGAGGAACCCCTTTATTGATCCAGGCTTGACCAAGAGAGAGGCCGTTAAGATAGAAGGAAAGGAGACGGTGGCCCATGGTAATTCTAATAAAATTGCAAAAATCCTGGTGGACTCCATAATCTCTAAGTTTAAGGCAGAGTCTTTTTAGGTTGACCCTGTCGTAAGCTCTCTCGAGGTCAAGAAATAGGACTCCAGTGTGTTTGTTTTCCCTTTTGGCTGTCTCGATGTCGCATATCAGTGAGGTCAGGCAGTCCATGCATGAACGATTATGCCTGAATCCGAATGAGTTCTGAGGTAGGAGGCCCTTGGATTCTACATGCCATGTTAGCCGATTATTCACGATCCTTTCCAGGATTGTAAGGAGGGTGCAAGAGATGGAAATTGGATGGACCCGGGGAAGATTTGGCCTTGCAGCGGGCCAAGGAGTTAAATACCTCGTGCTCAGTGATAGGAGAGCACAACACCGGAGATTCTTCCACCGTAAAGGATAAGTTTTCCTAGAAGTCGGGAGAATAGGCATAGGAGTCTGACATTTTTTCTATGGCAGCGCGAAGTATGGGGTCCTCGACGGAGGAGAAATTGTCCGCGGATTGTGGAGAAGGAGCAAGGAAGCGTCGCTTAAAGGATTTAATGCGTGACCAAATCTGCCCCAAGGGGGTGGTAGGGGAGAGGCTGCTGCAGAACTCCTTGAATCCGTATTTTTTGGCCTGGTCGAGAACTTTGGAAGCTTGGTTTTTGGTAGAAATGTAGGACTGCCAATTGGCTAAAGAACAGTCGTTTAGATATGTTCTCATAGTTTCCCTCCTGAGATCCACTGCCCGGAAGCACTCAGTGTTCCACCATTTAGCAGCAGGAGGGGCCTTATTTTTGACGTGGGTGCTCGGATGCCTGTTGGGGTTTGCTTCCTTGATGGTTTGGATGATTAGAGAGGTTACAAGTTCGTATTGGTTGAGCATGTTGTCTCTGTCTGACGTAGGGAGGTTAAGACCCATAAATCGATCATGTAGCATGGACCTAAATAGGCCCCAGTTAACATTGTTGAAATTAACTCTAGAACGAGAAGGGCACATTCTGAGAGAGGAAGGGTGGAAGCTGGTGGTCATAGGAAAGTGATCACTGCCCAGCGAGTCCTCGAGGACCCTCCATTCCAGGTTATCTGTGATATCAGGGGTGGCGATCGTCAAATCCGGGACACTTGTTCGATCGGAGCCCGGGATAATCCGGGTTCTCAGGCCCGTGTTAAGGATGTAGAGTCCGAGCTCTTCGATTATATCTCTGACGATAGGTCCCCAAGAGTTGGTGAGTTGGCTACCCCAAAGTTCGTGTGTGCGTTGAAATCCCCCATGATCAAGGTGTTCCGAAAGGAGGCCAAATCTTCCATGAGAGGTTTCAGTAAGTTCTGATTCATTGCGACCGAAGGAGAGATATAGATAACAAAGATGTGGAAGTTCTGACCAGCTTTGAAGATCCGCGCACCTATGATTTCGAGTCCTGGGATACCGCCCGCCTTTGGGTGTACTCTCGAGAATTGATAGTTATTTTTGATGTAGAGGACTTGCCCCCCCTCTCCCCCCCCCCCCCCCCCTGGCCGGCACTACCAGCTCTGTCTGCTCTGATGGGATTGAACCCCGGTAAAAGATCGGTTGGGTAATGGTTATAATATTTCGTTTCCTGGATCCCGATAACGTCAAACTGAGAGCCGATGTTGAGGAGGTCAGGAAATCTGCCTTTTAGGCCGTTCGAGTTCCAACATATTATTTCCATGGTTAAATATAAATGCCCAGTATGTTTTCTATAGCTATAAAAGGCCTCGGGCGCCAGTATAAAGACAGAAAGAGAAAACCCTGAAGACTGGAAAGGAAGGCGGTGTAAAACAAGGGAGGGTTAACTTAAAGAGAAAAGAAAAAGGGGGGGAGGGGACGCTAGGACTTCGTTAACTTTGGGCCCTATAAGATACTGGAACTTACATTTAAAGAATTAAAGGATGATATTGGCAGCTTAATGCTAGTACTGAATACAGTTTATAAATAGATAGAGAATCCCTAAGCAGTAAGAGGGCTTATGTACTATATTGGCATCAGCTAATCAGGTGGGTAGTGGTATAGATAGTTATAGAAAGGTTTCGCTGAGCTTTAGTGGGTTATGCTGGAGTGCCCTGAAAGCACCCTGAACTCAGAAAAACTTATAAACTAAGGTAACTAAGGTTAGTCTGCAATTGGTAGTACAATCAGTGGCCTGTGTGTCGTTCTATAAGGACTGGGAAGGAAGGCGAAATAGAACAAAGGAAAAATTAGATTGAATTAAAGAGAAAAGAAAAAAAGGGAGAAAACCCTAGGACTTTGTTAACTTTGCGCCCTATATGATACTAGAAATTACCTTTAAAGAATTAAAGAATGATATTGGCAGCTTAATTCTAGTACTGAATACTGTTTATGAGTAGATAGCTAATCCCTGAGCAATAAGGGGGCTTATATACTATATTGGCGCAAGCTGCTAAAATACAGGTAATAGTATAGATGGTGTAGAAAGATTTCACTGGTCTTTCTAAAGCAGTGGGTTATACTGGCGAGCCCATAGGGCCCCCTGTACTCAGAAAAATTTATATACTAAGGTAACTAAGATTAGTCTGCTAATGGTAGTACAATTAGTGACCTATCTGGCGTTTTTTTAAACCCCTGATAGCTACTTATCTTTCCTAGTACTGTGAGGTGTTAGTGGGAACCAAAATACCTTTGTGGGAAGATATTAAGGGCTTTAATTGAACCTATGTTAAGTTAGAAGGACCCCCAGAAAATGAAAAAAGGGGGAGCCTATGTATAAACTTAAATGCTATAACTTATATGCTATTATTTTAATGTCATTAAGAGAGCTTGTATGTTGCTTTGGAAATTATTCGTGGAAAGGAGTGATATCAATGAGTTCCTCTAAACTCATGTCCAGAGGGGTGTACGCCTGGTCCATCGGGACTTCCTCGGTGTATAGTTCTATAGGGATAGAAACCGATTTTGTTTCCTCGCCTGCTGGAAGCAAAATAGGTATATGCATTACCTGTGCAGGTATTTCATCCGTAATAGGGGAGCTAGGATGAGTGGAGCAGGGAGCCTCGGCGCTAGGGCTTGGATTCAAGGGCTCCTGAGTATTAATGTTGAGATTACCAAGATTCTCCAGTACTCTATTTTCTGGGTCCTCGTGTAGAGATTTGAGCAAGCGATCGAGTTCAGTCCCCTTGGGTAGGGTAGGATCCTCAAGGAGGTTAGTTTGAGCCAAGCTAAGAGCTTGGAAGTGGTTCTTCCCCAGTTTCGCCTTGATTTCGTTAACTCCCTTGTGGATCCGGAAGAAGATGCATTCAGGATGTGAAGCTTGATGATCGCCGAAGCAGTTAGCGCACTTAGTTTCCAGAAAGCACTCTTCTTCGTAAGCCCCTCCACAGTTTACGCAGCGAGCAGGGAATCTGCAGGAAAACCCCAGGTATCCGAACCTTTGGCATGAAAAGCACCTTTTCGTAGGAGCTACAAAGTTATATAGACCTTGATGGGAAACTTGTAGACAGATATTTCTTTAGGGACCTCCTTGCCACAGAAAATTTTAATGTCGTTGGAGTCTATCCACTGTAGGTCGTCGGCCGCCTCAAAGTTCGGATTGCGCTGCTTGCACCGTTCAGCCTTGTGAATTAGGTGCTTTGAGCTGAGAGCTAGTTCTTGTAGGAATTCCTCAATGGAGAGGTCTAACGGAACGTCATGGACTATACCGGCGACGAACACGGCCTGGTCTGGAATAATGGCCACCCACTCGTTGTTTACTTTGGAGCAAAGGTCTTCGACGAAGGTATTAGCTTCGTCTTCTGATCCAAAAACCTGCCTCGTTGCCTCCTTTTAAGATCTTGCGAACCTCGACTCCCGCTTCGCGAAGCTTCTTTCCTACCATTATAGGGTGGTAGTGCCCTAGGAAGTTCTGCCCGCTATTGCGGTCATAAATATAGGTGAAAAAAGGCCCAGGACTTTCCGGAAGGTATCTATTGGATTCTGTTAGAGGACAGGAATACACGCCGGGAGTAGCAGACTGAGAGCTAGGCCTGAGAGTATGGGCCAAGTCACCGGGATTTTTCTTGTTAATATTGTTATAGAATTAGCTTGCAAGGCTAATTACAGACGAATAAAAAGTTAACGAGCTTGAACAGTAAAATAATGTGGGTCCTGAGTTGAAATAAAGATTCAAGTCGAAGCAAATAAACAGGAAAAATGCGTTTATTGGAAAATGCACGTATCAGTTTAAAGTCTGAAACAAGACTGTTTTTACAATAATATCGGTTGACGCAGCAACCGATATTTCAGTTATCTTTCCTCATTTATTTGTAATCATTTATCTTCTATGATTGCTAGATCATGTGAAATATATAGGAGATTTCCTAGTAAAGAGGAGGAGGAAAATCTTCCTTTGTAACGCTACCCCCCCCCCCCCCCCCCCCCCCCCCCCCCCCCCCCTCCAGAATAAGAGTCGTCCCGACTCGTCGAAATCGAAAACAGAAATGAAATTAACGATCAAAAATCTAGCAATCATATAGGGTGTGTGTGTGCTCTTTTTGGGAGAGTTGGAGCTGTGGCTCAAAAGTTCAAAACTGTCCCAATACTATCCGATATTCGTCTTTACTCTCAAGGTAAACCACCGAAAACCTTGAGAAGATAGTCGAGCGTTATCTCTATCAAAGTGAACAAAATGAGTATCAAAAGTGTTCTTCAATCTTCAATCTTGGAGAACAGGATCTGGTGAAGGTTCAGGATCTGGGGACTGATAAACAAGGCAGGAGTGGGCCGGAAGGAACAGGTACACAGGTCACACAATTGTCTTTTACAAAAGGCCCAACTTCGAACCTCTTCAAAATTAATCAAACGACCTAGTCGGGAAAACAAATATGAGTTCCACGGAGTAACAAGGTGTTTATATAACAAATATTAGAATAAGAAAAGAGTAAAACTGAAATAATAATTAATGAAATTAAAACAAGAAAAGAACGATCTTATCTGTTTGGGACGAGGATTCAAATACAGGGGTCCGGGAACGAGTCTGTTCTTAGAGATCCTGAATCCTGAATCCCGTAAAAACGCAAAAAGAATTAGTCTTTCTCCTGGACGACTAAAAGAACCTGAAAAAACTTGAAAATTCTGGGAGAGAAGATTATGATTAAACACACAAAAACATTCGGATCTCTTTAATCTGTAAATAAAAGAAAGGGCGAAGAGCGTCGTGAGAGAGAGCAAATCCTCAAATAATGTAGGAGTTTTATTTTCTAAAGAAATAGATATCTTGCGGATTCGAGGTGGGGAAGGTTCGACTGAAACTGGGGGAATGCTCGATCTACTCGTAAGAAGAGGGAATCCCCTTTGACCAAAAGCAAGAGAACTAGTAGCCGGAGAAATTGTACATTCGTGAGTTGAGAGAAAATCTAACCCCAAAATTCCATCATCTTCAATATCTGCGGGATACACTTGATGCGGAGCAGAAATGAATTGAGCTACGTTAATCTGAACGGGAACCTTATTGCAAATAGGTACCCTCTCTCCAGTAGCTGTTCGTAAGGAAATAGACGAGTTTGAATGATTAATAGAGCCTAAAAGATCCGAACGCACTATAGTTACTTCTGCCCCTGTGTCTATTACCCAGAGACAGTCAACCCCGTTGACTGTTCCCCAAGCATACAGACCAGTTTGGTGAAAAGCTCGTCTCACATAATAAAGATTATCCTTAGGGCTACCGTTATAGCTCTGCTCAGATGATTTCAGCCCTACCAAACCACCTGAAGCTAGTTTTTTGATGTTGAAGGCTGATTTTGAATATTTCGATTTGATTTCCGCCATGAGTTCGGACGCTTAACATCAATTTTCTCAGAAGGAGTTGATCTTTCATTTATTAATTTATAACAGTATTGGACTAGATGTCCTTGCTGGCCACAATATAAGCATTGTAGAGGGGAATTATTTGGTCTGGAAGAGCCGGCCTCTCTGGAAGAGCGATCAAATCCATTTCTACTTGGTCCGCGAACGCGTTGCTGCCAGGGAGAAGTTTTTGATCGAGAGTTAGAGTTATTTTGACTGCTAAGGGAGGCGACTCTTTCGACCTCGACCTGTCTGAGTCGACTTGTTCCTAGATACTGTCTGTCTATGGCTTCTATTTCTAGACCTTTAATAACGGCTTCTCTCAAGGTCGAAGGTCCCGCCAAACTGAGAGCGTGTTTTAAATCACCGTCCCTAACTGCTTTTATAAAATGTGAACAAGCTAGGCGATCGTCGCAACCAGGCAAAGCTACTCTGGACATCCTCTCGATATCATGTCCCAGTGTAGCGAGACTTTCGTCTTTGTTTTGTCGCCTGCTTCCCAATTGGGTTAAATGAAGTTTTTGTAAATGCTTACTACCGAACCTAACCCTGATAGCCGAACTGAGCTTATCATAATCTTCCAGTTCATGGTTAGCGAGAGAAGTTAGAACAGATAAAGCTGAACCTTTGAGGTTAGCTGCTAGATTTCCGGCCTTGGTAGATGTATTCCACCCATTGAGCTTGGCAACGATTAAAAATTGGCACTCGTACTCGGCCCAAGAAGTGGTGCCGTCGTACGTTGGAATTCGAATAATATTGGAAGACGTATTGACAGGCTCAGACCGACTTTCTACTACGATTTGTTGAACCGGTCTATCTATTTTTTTGCGACTACTCCTGGCGCTAATTTCTTTTCGCACGATACTATTAATCAATTCGCGAAAATTGCTTAAATCGTTAGTATTGTTAGTATTCCGCGTGTGTGGGGAACTCGGAACCTCATCTCTCGAGTGGTGATCCCCGCACATTTGGTTAAACCTTAGCTGAGGCTGTTCGTCCCGTGTTGTCATTTCAACACGGTCGTGTTGCTGAAAAGATAGAGCGGGCGGTACTATTGTATCCGTCTCGGTCGTCCCAGGCCTAATTAAAATAGGGGGAGTTCTTCCCCCATGAATAAACACAGACCTTGGTTCCTGAGGAACTTGTTCAAGTTGATCTCGAACCAAGGACAGTCTTCGTGGAGTGGGAACCGGGGAAATGCAAGCTTCGGGAATTCGGGGCATCAAGGTTTCCAGGCTCTTCTGGAACGTCAAGAGGCGAGCGTCGCGATCTTCCTTCTGCGCTTCACGTTGAGCTTCCAGGATTAGATGGAGGTGACGGTCGGATTGTTGCCTGTCTTCTCTCTGGGCTTGAAGTAAGGCCTCTCGGTCCTCACGCTGGGCTTCGCGGTCCTCTCTCTGGGCTCGAAGTTGCTGCTCAGCTTGCTGTTGCTGGGCGAGCATTATAATTCGAAGTATTGCTTCCATCTGGGCCATCGGATCAGTTGGAGATGGTTGGATGGAGGGTAGCTGGGGTTCGTTTATAGGAGTAGTTTGAGCGGCACTACGTGTGTTTCAGCTCATTTTCCAATAGCAGTTAGAAAGTCAGGAATTGAAAATTTTAGACTTGTGGCACTATTATCTCAAATCAGTAATCCCGATTCTGACACCAGTGTTATAGAATTAGCTTGCAAGGCTAATTACAGACGAATAAAAAGTTAACGAGCTTGAACAGCAAAATAATGTGGGTCCTGAGTTGAAATAAAGATTTAAGTCGAAGCAAATAAACAGGAAGAATGCGTTTATTGGAAAATGCACGTATCAGTTTAAAGTCTGAAACAAGACTGTTTTTACAATAATATCGATTGACGCAGCAACCGATATTTCAGTTATCTTTCCTCATTTATTTGTAATCATTTATCTTCTATGATTGCTTGATCATGTGAAATATATAGGAGATTTCCTAGTAAAGAGGAGGAGGGAAATCTTCCTTTGTAACAATATGTACGCCTACCCCAGAGGGAGACACCGACTCGGTGCTGGTGTCGCCCGGGTTGTTTCTTTTGAGCATCGTTGGCTTGAGAACTCTAAAAGGTGCTGACTTACTTTAAACGAAGGAATTATACGCTCAAACTACTCAAAGTAAGAAAAGAGAAAAGGAGAAAAAAGAAAAAGAGAGTGTAGTTGACGCTAGTTAGTAAGCCGTGCAGAAGCAGAGCGAAAGTAGTGCAATTCTAACCTGAATTCTGTTAAGCGACAGTTCCAGCAATAGAGGGAATTGTAATAAAAATTTTCTACTTGGAAGTCAAAAAGACTGGCTGGGGTTTCGTGTGGTCCGTAGGTTAGGGTTGCTGCCTCGTTTCTTCGTAACGGTGAATATAGTTCCCAGCAGAAGCTCCGGCCACACCGCAAAAGGCATACAAAGCAGTTGCAGACTGACTCAAAGCCTTGAAAAGCTCCTATTAAAGTTCTTCACTTTTCGCAAGGTTCACTCAAAAGTAGCACACGGCTGTTCGCCGATGAAGTATGGAAACACGTGTGTTCGACCCTCTGTAGGGTGGCCGGTCGATAGGAATCCGATGGCATCCATCGAAATCTGTCTAATCCAACAATCTCCGCTCGGTGATTGAAGCTTTAGGATAGCATTGAGTCACTAGTTGCCAAGTATAAATAGGTTTATATTTTATAATTTTAAAAAGATTTAATAATCATAAAAGTGGGAGCAAAATGGACGTAACGGAAGAACTAGCAGCCTAACCGTTCGACGCCATTTTTCGACTCCATAAAATTACACTCCGTCAACTTCTAAAAATCAAACATAAACTGTGATATTTATGTGTTGTGTATTTCGTGCCACCGAAGAGCGACCGAGGAGTGACCCAAACGCCATCTGCTGGGAGGGATTCGAAGGTTCTCCGGTCGAAGGCACTCTGGGCTAAGGTTGGTGCTGTTGCGCGGTGGTGAGGTGAGTGAACTTGGTTTCTTCTTCTTCTTTTTTTTCCCCCGGCAACAGGTGACGTCGTGGTGGCGCTCTCTCTCTTGCCTCTCACGCGTCTACCGACGGCCGTTAGACACTTCCCTAACCTAGGCTAACTCGCCTGTCATGGCGTGCCGCCATTTTGACTAAGCAATTAGTTCTGAAGGTACGGTTCGTGTACAGGTAAGGGCTAAGCCTTCTTTTCCTAAAAACGCACTGTTTAGGGTCTTTATCGTCGATCCATTTCTTGACTCCGTCAAACGAGTCCGGCGGGTCGCGTTGAAGTTGACCCGAGACAAGTGTAAGTCTCGCAGTGCAGATTAGCTGAACACCCTGCGGTGAGCGGTCGAGGTGAATAGTGAGAACTATTACCTTCTGCGCAGCGAACCAACGGTCATCCACCCCCTCTGATGGGTAACTCTCCGACCGCTCCAGAGGTAATACCGACTGTCGCTATTTTTCTTCTTATCTTTTGATCCCTCTTTACTCACCCGCTGTCTTCTCTACTACCCTATTTCTTCTCTTCTTTCTATTTACCCAGTGCCAGCGGAGGCACCACAAAGCAGCACCATGGTAAACGATAATAATGATAATAATAATAATTTTGATTTAATTATAGAATACCCGTTTCCGGAGGAGTTCAGTTGCCCGCGATGTTACAATAATAATCAGGGACGGAGAACCGGAGGTGTGTACAAGTCGCACTCAGACCTGCTCAAGCTGTAACGAACCAAGTTCAACCATCCCTCAACTTAGTCCGTTACTAAAGGAACAGCTCGAAAACGCGAATTTCATTCCCGCGCTGATAAGCGGTAGCACCTTTTAGCGCTACGAACCCGAGCAGCGCAACTACGGTCCCGCGCCACGAGGCGGCTACCTGACTGACCGCCTCACCCGC
This sequence comes from Macrophya annulata, assembly GCA_963924015.1. Classification (NCBI taxonomy): domain Eukaryota; kingdom Metazoa; phylum Arthropoda; class Insecta; order Hymenoptera; family Tenthredinidae; genus Macrophya; species Macrophya annulata. The sequence goes on from OZ001263.1 coordinate 10,399,333, forward strand.
GAGTAGAGTAACCTCTGTTGCGCTTATATAGACTCGCCGGAGCCGGCGAAAATCAGTTCTCTGACAACCGGTCTACCGACTAGTATCCAGCTGAGCTCCGTCTCTCGAGACGTACGGATCGCGGGAAGAGACCCTGGACCGCTAGGCGCGTTTGCGATTGGAGAGAGGCATCACCTCTGCTCAAAACCCGCTCGCACTAGGTCGCGATCGCGTATATAATTTCTTTACTAGATTCATTGTAAATTCATACTAGGTACACTCAACGAGGTTGATACTGATCCCTTTCGGTTTAGGCGATTTTCATTTCACGTTGGCTACAGTATCGTCTCCCAGCGCCACATGCCGGAACGGCATACGAGCGAAACACGACTCGTGAGCTGTCATCTGGACATCAAGCGACTCCAACCTCAAAATGCAAGCGGACTAGCGTAAGTGACGACCAACGCCAAAGGCATTCGGACAAGATGAACAAGTGACGATGCTCGGATACGAAGTGACTGTCGAAAAATGCTGAAAGTTTTGTTGAAGCGGAAGATGGAACTAAAAGAGAATCATCAGCGCCATTTAATGGTATGGAGGAAGTCATTTACACATTACGAGACTCATTTTGACTGATACTGTTTTATTCGGACCGAACAGAAACAAATCATATCCTGCAAAACTTGATACGATAGAATAAATTAAACTCGAATTAAACATATTCTTGACATAAAGTATTTATTAAACTACACTTAAAAATGAGAAACTGAATGAATCAATATTATTGAATAACGACCATACAAATATGCCTTATGCAAACAATAACGAGAAAACTAATAAAATCTAGTAAAATACAACAAACAGTGAATCAACCATTAATTCTCCTCCATATAAGGATAAGAAAATAGATAAAGTTGACCAAACTAACTAAAAGTTTAAATAGAAAATATAACTGATCGTACCATAATGCGAACAGCGATCACAGTTTGACTAGGCTAGACGAGATATAAAATAGAACTGATCGTAGCGGCCAGCGATCACAGTTTGGCTAGCCGAGACAAGATATAAAATGGAACTATTCGCAGCGTAACGTAGTCAGAGCTCTGGCCAGCAATCGCAGTTTGACTGCACAAGATAAAATATAAAATGGAACTGATCCCAGCGTAACGTAGTCAAAGCCTCCTCCAGCGATGGCACTACTCCTCTGAAAACTACTACAATACTGTCGACTCTGAAACCGATTTAGATATACATAGTACCTTGTCATACTGGTCATAATCCTGCAGGGTTGCGTGAAATATATTGCAATGCTACATAAAAAAATGAGCTGAATTATTTACAGAAAAATTGTAAATCAACCATTTTTTTTGAATGTGTATTTTCATACTTGCGAATTTCTCGGAATTTCACGTATGAATGATTTCGGGAATGCGACCAAGTATGTCTCCCCCGGAATTTTCCGAAATACCCCTACTGACGTCATATTCATTGTTTTATTTACGCAACGTTGACCATTGCGGAAATATTCATTATCAATCAAGAACGTGTACGAAGAAGACTTGGAGAACATTTACGACGAAAAGATTACGAGGAAAAGATTGCGAGCAAGCGTAAGTTTTGAATAACTAACTCAGAGAATCAGAAATATATACGGACACGGAATTTGAACAATTTTTCCGTACTATTTATTCAAATGGTTGATTTATAATTATTCATATCAATTTTCACGCGTAATTTACAGTATGTTTCGACCGACCCCGACGAATTACGGCCGAGTCATTGGGTTACGGCTAGGTGGGCTCTTGTAGTATGAGATTGCAGGTGAATTGGTCTTATAAGATATCGAAAAACGGTTATTTTACACGTATTTCGAATCTTTATCAATTCATCAATTATTTCGTGACTGTAGCAACAGTATGATGCAGCATTCCCACTGTAAAACGCTACATCCGCAAATATAGAGAAGGTGGTGTGGCAGGCTTACATGACAACCGACTTCACAATGGGGCACGGCGCAAG
>OZ001263.1:10403830-10508830 GCA_963924015.1 Macrophya annulata
AATTAATCAATCAAATAATTAGCAACAAAACGAAGTGGAACGGCGGCATTGAAGCACAACTAGCTCAGGTCAAACTTAGTAGGCGATAAGGTAGAGTGCGTGGATTCAGGCATTAATAAAATAACTTTTTCATACACCAGATATATCCTTCATCGGGGTTTTTACCCCATTTATTATAACATTTTAACAGTAGTCAAGATCGAGCAGCAATAAATAGTTCAAAAATAACAGAGGTGAAGCGTAATATAAGATAGATACTCTAGCAAGAACAAAATACTCAAAGAGCCTCTATTTACTACACAGCGGTAGAAAGAAAGATACGTATGACCTCGCTAGCGAGCGCCGAGGGAAGCGATATAATACAAGCTATTATACTACTATTTAGACGGCGTATCACGGAGCGATACGATACTCAGGCAAAAATACTAATGCAGGCGACACGCTAGCGGTATTAGATATTAATTAGCGGCATAAAGAACTCAAAGAATACTATATTAAATCTACAGAAAATCTGTTAAACTTTACTATGACTGAATTTACTAAAAAGAGTGACTCATACGGAATCTAACGGAGATTATTGGTTCTAACAAATTTCAGCAAGAATATAGAAAATAGCATGTGAAGGGGACTATATCAAATAAATCTTAAACTAAAAAACTTAACCTAGTGACTTTCTACGTTCAGCCAACCCTCGGAAGGTTGGAAATTAATTAGCGACACACCATAAGATAATATAAGAGAGTAGGCAAGCGATATCAAGATACAAGAAATATAGAAAATACAGATCAAAAATCAGCAAGCGAGAAGCATACAATATATCAAGCGAAAAACATATAGAATTATAGCAAAAGCAAAATTAGGGAAGTTAAAGAAACAAGCTATCAAATATTAATATTCAACTAATAAATCAGGTAATCAATCTACTCAAAAATAAGCAAGACAAAATGGCCGTAGCCAGTCACGAAGTCACGTTGAGATCTTTTATTAAAATCTACTGATCTCTTTTTACGTAAGTTCGTGTCTTAACAAAAGCAAGAATCCTTACCTTACTGTAGAGCTGCCGTAGCACGCACTTACACTATTAACTTACTAACAATAACTATGGTAAACTAAACTTAGCGAAAATAAAGAAGAAAACTTAGCGATATAATAAGAAAACTAAGCGATAATGTAAGAGAGAGCGGTAATAATAGGTAATAGCGGTAAGCGGTAAGCGATATCACGTCTTTGTTGTTCGATGCTGAACGTAGAAGTGAAGAGCCTCTTCCTCGTTTTCGGTGGTCTCCTTACTGCTCCTTACACCCTAGGGGTGGGGAACCTATTAGACGCATCTCATTAGACGATTGGTCGAATTTGAATTATCGGCTGTTGTTTGGCAATTCCGCACGGACAGCTCGTCAGCTGCCGCGCGGGGTAGCGAGATTCGTCAGGTGTCGACGGGAAGGGTTCTTCCTTATCCAGCGGTACTCATTCCTTGCGGAGTGCCTCTAGGAAGGCGTTACTCAGATCCTTATATGCAGTACCGTCCCTGCGCTACCAATCCTTCCGGAATTCACTCTGCAGTGGTGGTCCATCCTACCACAACACCACCGCAGCTTCCTCAGCAGGATCTCTAGGTGTGCCACCCACTGGGCAACACCTATTCTTGACCTACTGGGAACACGTGGGGTCGCAATACTCGCTCACAGCACGCGGCTCCTTCCATCGAGATAACGTTACGCCAGGTCCTTTTCCGGGGTAGCCCTGGCGTCGATAATGATAGCGGGATGGGTAGCTGTTGCTTCCTGCGGTACGGGAGGCTGTGGTTTTTCTTTGACCGTACAGCCCTATACGCCGTTTTGCAAGTGTGGCATAGCGATAAGTGTCGTCAGCTGCTGGGAGGCCGTATGCAGGCCCTGTTCACCGTTAGCTGCGTGATTTCTCCCTGAGCCTTCGTTCTCCCCTCTCTTGTAGCGGTACTATCGTCAGGGGCTAATTCGGCCCCAGTCCCGACTGCATACCTCGAGGTTAATTGATGTTGTCAGGTTCATCTCCGTAGCGGCAGTTCTTTTCATACTCGTGCTTTTCCTCCGTCTCTCTCTCTCTCTCGCAATTACATTAACAGAAAAATACTCTAAATTAGTTAAATATATGAAATCCTACCTAGGTGTGTCGCCTTAATTTTCCGAGGGTTTTTCCTTATCTCGACGTGTTACCTTAACCGCGCTCTCTCTCTCTCGCTTCTTAACCCTAATCTTAACTATTTATCATTATTCTATGTTACTGTAACGAGCAGCTAAACTGCATCGTTACAATACATATACATATACATATACATATACATATACATATACATATACATATACTTATACATATGCATATGCATATGCATATGCATATGCATATGCATATGCATATGCATATGCATATGCATATGCATATACATATGCATATACATATGCATATACATATACATATACATATACATATACATATACATATACATATACATATACATATACATATACATATATATATACATATATATATATATATATATATATATATATATATATATATATATATATATATATATATATATATATATATATATATATATATATATATATATATATTGTAACGTTTCCGATACCCCACCCCGGTGAGGTATCGTACGATAGCACCAACCAATCGGCGATCCGCTGCTAATCCTGATTGACGTGTCAACCGACGGGATTAGAGTCGCGCTCAGGGTATATAAACGACGTCAGAACAGAGCTCGTGAGCAATCACGGTATAGCACCTGTTGACTCACTAACAAAAATCTCAAATCTCGAGGAAGAGACCATAGCAGGCTCTTCGCTCAAAACTAACGTAGTATTCAAATCTCAAGTCTATCTAAAAGCAGTTTTCTTGAAAATAATACTCTTTCACTTCAAATTTCGAATATAGCATTCAAAATTTATTAAACAGATTTTAGATCACTTTGATAATTACACAAACTCTTTCATTACACTTTCGTAGCCAAATCTAGTATATTTAAAATCAAATTGTTATAAAAGTCGTGCATATCCAAGGATTGACACGCACATCAAAACAAACGGAATAGCGTTAGCTATAAATAGAGACAAACACGCAAAACCAAAACAAACAACTCTAAGATTTATATCGAGACACAACCACGCATATTATTTACTATTTTATTTATTATTTAAGTTATAAACTCAGAGTTGCAACTCACTTCAAAGATTATATTTTTGTATCGCATTATAATTAATAATTCATTTATTAAAACATCATTTATGTTTAAGTCAAAAGAATCGTGCCTTTGCTTTGCTTTTTGCCTTAATCAATTCGTTCATTAAAATTTCAGCTATAAACATTTAGTTAGCTATTGGCAGAAATGGTGAGGTTTTATCAAAAGTCAGCACCGGTCGCGCTCTAAGTGCAACCCGTGTCTGTGAGATAAGACCAGATCCCGCGTCTGGAAGGCAGGCTCGGCAGTTAACTCTGACCCAGTTCTGTAGGACGGCTTCGGCAGATGTAAAATACCTGTCCAAGTCCGTAACGTAGAAGGTGACTTCGCTAGATGTCAAATACCTAGCCAAGTTCACGTCACAGGGACAAAAGGTTTTTTCAACTTTTTCCTAAGAGGAGCTCCTAAATCAGTCCCGAGGGACTCTGAACCAAGTAACCGAGTTTGTTAATAATCTTCGATTAATAAAAAACATCGCGAATGTTACAATATATATATATATATATATATATATATATATATATATATATATATATATATATATATATATATATATATATATATATATATATATATATATATATATATATATATATATATATATATATATTAGGGTGGTTCAAAAAAAATTTTGAATTTTTTTTTTCAACCCTTACCCTCCCAAATGTTTGTGTCCGATGAGAAAATAATCCTCACGAAAGAGGAGCGCTGTAGCTCAACTCTAAAAGGTCGCTATTTTCATTTTAGTTTCCCATTCATTTAACATGGGAATTTTTGTTTTTTCATTCAAATTGAAATTACACCTAATCATTCGGATTTTTTGCAAATAACCATTGTATATTCAGAAAGCTGACTCTTCGAGCTTTTCAAAACTCTATAATAACGCATTATTATCATCAGTAGAAGACGAGTTACAGCCATCTGAAAATTACTAAATTTCTGACTACGGAGCAATTGTTCATATTAATTTTTTTTTAATCATTTATTATAAGTTTCATCGTAATCAGTAGTTACGAGTACTTTTTAATGATTCAAAAGTTTTCAAAATTGTCGATGAAACATCCTCTAGATGGCAGCATTTATTTTTATTGGAGCAAATGTAAGTCACGTAGTCATTGAATTCAAATTTTTTTTATTTTCAATTAATTTATTTACACATGTCAGAGTTCATATCAATTTGTATTAACAATTATAAAATTAATTATTATTATTTGATTCTTATCAAAGATAACTCAGTAGTACTGACGTTATCTTTGATAAGAATCAAATAATAATAATTAATTTTATAATTGTTAATACAAATTGATATGAACTCTGACATGTGTAAATAAATTAATTGAAAATAAAAAAAATTTGAATTCAATGACTACGTGACTTACATTTGCTCCAATAAAAATAAATGCTGCCATCTAGAGGATGTTTCATCGACAATTTTGAAAACTTTTGAATCATTAAAAAGTACTCGTAACTACTGATTACGATGAAACTTATAATAAATGATTAAAAAAAAATTAATATGAACAATTGCTCCGTAGTCAGAAATTTAGTAATTTTCAGATGGCTGTAACTCGTCTTCTACTGATGATAATAATGCGTTATTATAGAGTTTTGAAAAGCTCGAAGAGTCAGCTTTCTGAATATACAATGGTTATTTGCAAAAAATCCGAATGATTAGGTGTAATTTCAATTTGAATGAAAAAACAAAAATTCCCATGTTAAATGAATGGGAAACTAAAATGAAAATAGCGACCTTTTAGAGTTGAGCTACAGCGCTCCTCTTTCGTGAGGATTATTTTCTCATCGGACACAAACATTTGGGAGGGTAAGAGTTGAAAAAAAAAATTCAAAATTTTTTTTGAACCACCCTAATATATATATATATATATATATATATATATATATATATATATATATATATATATATATATATATATATATATATATATATATATATATATATACAGGGTGTCACAGAAAACATGCCGAGCCTTTCACACGGTGAATCTTGATCAGAAATGGGATCGAAATTTCCTCAGCCGTTTTTCTCCAAGATGCATAGATCTTCGGTTATAATCATTTCAATTCCAGCCAATGACGCGCGGCCTATGACTCGCTCGGTTGTGTGCGAGTCTGAACTGTCCGTGACGATAGAAGTGCCGGAAGGGTGGGAGACGCACACACAACCAAGCGGTAAGCACACCGACACACGCCCGGTCATAGGCCGCGCGTCATTGGCTGGAATTGAAATGATTATAACGGAAAATCTATGCATCTTGGAGAAAAACGGCTGAGGAAATTTCGATCCCATTTCTGATCAAGATTCACCGTGTGAAAGGCTCGGCATGTTTTCTGTGACACCCTGTATATATATATATATATATATATATATATATATATATATATATATATATATATATATATATATATATATATATATATATATATATATATATATATATATATATATATATATATATATGTCGGGGCGGCGGATATAATCAGGATTATTTAATTAAAGAACTCAATCAAGGACAACTTTATATTTTATTTATCAATCTTTGTCAATCACACTAGTTCTTCATCGAAACATGAATCAACAACTTCATCTTCTGTTTTTAAAACTCTTCTGTTAATCATCTCTGCCGATCTGATAACCACTCTCCGATTTATATATATATATATATATATATATATATATATATATATATATATATATATATATATATATATATATATATATATATATATATATATATATATATATATATATATATACATATATATATATATAAAGGTCATTTAATTATCCATTTCATCAATTTGATCAATCATGGAACTAATATATTGTTGAGCCTGCTCCTCGGCCTGCTCATTCATTATGTTTCATAATTCAACCCTGCGGTTGTTGTGTAATTGGATGACCAAACGACATGCAAGCCGAGCGAAAATTTAGGTGTAATAAGAAAAGTATGAGACGGCACGGTGTGCAAATGGTACATATATGTATGTATAGAGCCTTCGTTACTTTACCGACATTGGTATCTATTGGAACGTTAGTTCACACCGAAGCAAGCCGAATGAGAGAGATGGCGTTTTAGACTGACGTGCACATAAGACAATAAGGCGGTCAAGCAGATGTCCGTTTATAGGGGAGTCTCAAGTGATTTGGTGCAATATAATTTAACTGCGAGAATAAAAAAATATCAACGACACGAAATGCCAAAAATTGTATGTTATTCTAATGCGAAATGAGGATAATTCTGATAATACAATAAAATATCTCGGAAAAAACTTGTAAGATATTGAGGGGGAAGAAACATATATATATTATTTTTGGTGGGTGGAGACGCCAAGGCCGGGAGAAGGTCAGCTTTGTTTCTTTTTGGAGTAATATATACTATATATCTATATTATGGTTTAATTGTCATTTCGTTCTACCCGAAAAATCAAACGACTTGAGTATGAAACTTTTTGTTGTGAGAACTAATTTTTTCGGGATCAGCCATCCAAGTTTGGACATTAAATGGACATCCATAGTATATACCATATTGAATATCCGTTGGATGTCCGATACCGTATGTCCATGGGAGATCCTTTTTCGGACCATCCAAGTTTGGACATTAAATGGACATCCATAGTACATCCCATATTGGATATCCGTTTAATGTCCGATACCGTACGTCCACTGGATATTCATTTCATGTCCATGGACATTGGGACGTGTGATGGACGAGAATTGGACATCCATCGGATATCCCGTGCTGTCTGGGTAGGAACCTCATAAACATTAAACGATAAGATCTTGTTGTCAATAATATTTCATGTGTTATTGTTAATATTTTAGGCATCATCGATACCGAATATACGATTGCTCAAAGTCATGTTGAGGCAGCCACGAGTCTAAATCAGCCATCATTTTAGTGGTTATCGAGTACTTGATTAGCTGCAGTAACCACTAAAACAATTACTGATTCGGCTCGTGGCCGCTTCAACACGACCCTGATCAATAATCGGACGTTATCAGAATTTACATTCTGTACATAGACCTACTGACATATATGTATAATGACCTGATAATAAAAATTCTGTAATTATATGATAATATTCGCTTTTGAAGAAAACCCTCTCTCTTGTACATGATATATTGATAATTTTGGATAAAGATTAAGCCGCGTTATTGTTCCGTGGACATTCCATGGACGTCCGCTTAGGCCATCCACTGGACGTCCTATATATACTTTCGAGCGAACGTCTGACGGATATCCTATACATATGCGTTTTGAACATCCCATGGACGTCCATAGCATGTTTGAGGGATAATCCCATGGATATCCGTCGGATATCCATTGGAAATCCAGTGAGGACATGTCACGGACGTCCACCGGACATCCACATTTGTGTCAAACGGACGTCCCATGGACGTCTGAGGGATATCCGGCGGACTTCATACGGACATCCATCGGACATCTGCAATGTCCATCGTGGATATCCACTGGACATCCATAGGACGTCTGTGTGCTGTTCGGGTTATTTGGTGGCTTTTAAGGTAAAAGGTGATTTTTGAAATAGTTTGTTTATAGAACAGTAATCTTCTTGCCATAAAGAATCTTTATGTTATTTTATTAACGGAGCTTTTTTGTAGAGAATTAAATTTCCGATCAAAATAAGTTGGAAAAACAAATTTTAAATAACTTCTAACTTTAACGGGATTTGGCGAGCCTAAGACATCGATCTAAAATTTCTTTTGTTTTCCGAAAATTTTTTTTTTTTGTACCAAGAAAAATATTTGTGATATTAATAATGAAAATTCAAAAAAGCGCTGACCACTGAATAAAAATGGTTTATGAAAGAATATTATTGCATATAAATTTTTCGCATTTGCGTTTGCTTTAAACAGTACAGTTACAAAGTTATTATTGTAATTGTACCTGCAGGAAATCGAAATGAAATTATTAGAAACATCCGAGAGAACATTAGAACCCTGAGAAATTTGATCCTTGGGTACAGCATCTGCAAGTAATCGCCTCCTGATTGCGCAACCATACAAGCCTCCACGGTTATCGAATGAACTGTTGTCAAAATGATCGCTACATATCAAAGAACTTTTCGCAACTGACAATAAACCAGTTGCATTCATCCACTTTTTTTCAATGCATCGTCCATTGGGAACCTAGTCAAAACAACTATTTATATTATAACAATAATTATTCATTTATTTATTCAGGGGCATAGGGCTGTTTAAAACAGGAGTTGTTTTATCTAAGTGAAAATAATAAATTATCAGTGTCAGTCAGTAGTGGTTTTGATTACAATTGTCGATAGTAGAACAAGATTAGAGTCGTTTAGGTATGCTATACAGATTCATTACAAGTGCAAGATTTTTACTTAATAAAACAGACAACAACATTAATACTCAACGGCAAGTTGAAATTGCGGAAAAATGTACAGATCTATTGTAACATTTCCAACTTTTGGACCCCACCCCAGTGAAGATCAACGCCATCTAGCGGACAACGGGTACGAATTATCAGCTTCGATAGCCAGTCTGACGTCACTGGGGCGTCAGACCGGCTATATAAACAGCAACAGCTAAGACACATTACTCAGTCTGATAGCAGAGCGTCTACAGCTGTTTCGAAAAAGTATTAAACCGAGCGACATAAGCAGAGCGCTTAGTCGACTCACAGCCAAATTATAACTTCAATTCAAACTAAGCAAAGCGCTTATTCGAAAAGTAGTTCCAATATAAATTCATTGTTATAGCCTAAACTAAGGATCAAAGCGATCCTAGTTTATTCTATTTAATATAAAAGTAGCATCATACGCAAAGCGCGATAATGTTCAACGGATAGTTTAATTACGTTTGAGACGGACAAAATCAAAACAAAACAGAATCACAGTCACACACTCTCGGGTAAACTAAATTAAACAAACGATACAAAAACCTCACGGCCATTGCCAACAAACACTCTTGTAAATAGAAAACTAGAATAAGTTACACTATAATAAAAATTCATTCGTCATTAACATTAATATAATTATATTGTGCTTGTTTTTCTCTCCTTGCAGTGGGTCGCGAAAAGGGGAAATTGTAGTCAGTAGAGTCAAGCTAGAGTGAGTACTGGTGAACCAGGTGGTGCAAGATAGCGGTAGCGCGAAAGCCTTCCCCGAGTCTTCGCAGACTAAGTGGGTTGCTAGTACTTACGCCAGAAACAGGCCTGTCGTGGCGAAAGCCTGTCCGGTTCTGTAGGGTGATATTAGTGATAAAAAGATTGCTAATATTTACAACTTAGGAAACTTAGAATCAGTAGCTAGCAGTGGTACTGGTTGATCGGTTGAGAACTCAACAAGGTCGACCCGGATCCACGCCAGAAACGGTCACGAGGTGCGAAAGCTAATCCTGATCCGTAGGGACGTAGGTTTGGGGGAATAAAAAGGGAAACGGTCCTGTCGTGGCGAAAGCCTGTCCGGATCCGTAAAATTAGAAAGTTAAGTTATTTGAAGGGACGGGTAGTGATTCACCCTTTCAGAAGTCTTAATATTATCCCTATTAGGATAAAGAATCTTAAGGTAAAAATTCGGATGTGTGCTGTGTTTTCTTTATTTTACTGTTTTTACTTTATTGTTCTTTTATTTACTTTTATTTCACTTTAATGCTATGTTATTTCATTTTCTATTGTTTGGTTATGATTTGTTAGAATTTTTTATTTTTACTGTAGTATTATTGACGCGCATCCAGTGCCTATGCTCCACAATAATTTACATATTTTGTTATTTTCATTATAGTTTTATTTTGTAATGTTTTTGGGATTTTTAGTTCTCTTATTGTATTGTATTTTCATTTTTTATTTGTAATACTTTTTTGTATGCCTGCGGCCTCAGGGAGCTATGCTCCAAGGCCGAATAAATACCGCTCTATTCTATTCTATTCTATTCTCTCTCACTCTTTCTTCCGTGGAGAGGTCTCTTCCGAGGGAGTGTTTCGTTTGTGCGATTTCTTGGTGGTAAAATTGCTCATTAGAATTCGAAACTTGGTTCTTCAAGTAACTCCAACCTGCAATTCCTCGCAAAAATGGAGGTAGGTGCCTCCCTGCCATAATTCTATTGTTATTTAACTTGTTTCTTGCGGACTTTCGGTCCTAACCTAAAAGTCACATCTCTTGTTTCCAAGCAATGAGGCGGTAATTTTTCGCTTTCTATCTCGTCGGTGGTGATATCTACCGGTGTCACAAATTGACACTTAGCAATTATCGATTGATAGATAGATCGATAAAATAGACTTTCTAATTGACGCGCTGATCTCACATCTTCACCGATCGATAAGTGTTAATTGATATATTACCCTTCGGGGTAAACAAGGTAATCGTCAGCGATGTCGGCATCACGGCAATTAAGGTCGAACAGCTGTAACAGTGCTGAGGCGGTAACAATGGGCTCACCGATGAGCGGTAGGTTAGATTCTTATTCTGATTTAGATGATTCCAGATTTTCCGGTTCACACTACTTAGAGAGTAGTTCTCTTCCTCTATCTTCAGCGAAAATCAAGGAGCTTCGTATGCAGATGAGTGTTCATGACGGAACTTTCACGCGACTGGCCAAATCGTCTAGGTTGACGTCCGAGGATTAGTAAGCGCTTAATCAGGCTGCTATTGATTATCAAACAGCCTTCAACTTAGTGTGTTCAGCCTATGCAAAAGTAGCCTCATCTAATTCTGCTGCTGAAGATTGCAAGCGAGCAGTTCTGAAGGCATGCGAAGCCATAACTAGGTCCTGTGTAGATAGTGTCAACTCCGCCGTACAGCGTCATGTCCCGACAATGATAAAAAAGAGTATTCCCGATCTTACGACCATGGTCAAGGAAAATTTGCCTCAAGCAAGTACAACCAAACCTGGCGGTATGAAATCTATTTCTGACGCGCTCAAGGCTCCAGGTCCTAAAATTCACGTCCCGAAGGGACCTACAGTCAGGGTGCAGGATACTCAAACTTTTGTCTTAGCTCCGACGCCTGCTTCTTCGGAGAGATATCCAAATTACGAAAAGGCCAGAGATGCAGCTATTGGACTGCTTAGAAACTCCCAGATGAAGCTCCGTATCGAGAATATCAAGAGCGCTAGCAAAAACAATGTCCGCATCGAAGCTAGATCGGTAGATTTAGAAAAGGTAAAGGCTCTTCCGGCTCTTGCCGCTGCAGGTCTAGAAGTGAAGGAAGATCCTAAATCTAATCCAAGACTTGTTCTTCATGGCATTCCGGTAGGTTTTAGTAGTGAAGACAGTGTGACGGATCTCGTAGGCCTTAACCTCGAGGGCAAGCAAGACGCTGCGCTCAAGGTTGTCTACACTTTTCCACCCAAGGACAGGAAGGCCTATACAAGCTGTGTCAGTGAGGTATCCCATAGCACCTGGACTTCCTTGAAGTCCGAAAAGCCCATTTATATAGGTCACTCTGCATGCAGATTTGATGATCATATCAAGGTACTTCAATGTTTTAAATGTCTATCCTTCGGGCATCTAGCAAAAGATTGTAAATCTCAAGCTCACTGCGGTCTCTGTGCAGGAGAGCATGAAATGAAATCCTGCCCTACTAAGAATAACATAGATACGCATCCTAAATGCTTCAACTACCAAAGAGCAAAGCTCGCGGATGTTAAGCACTCTGCCCTTGACGGCAAAAAATGTCCTCTGCTGGCCAATAAATTAAAGCACAAGATTAGTAGAACTAATTATGGCTAGTAGTGCAGCAGTAGACCCTAACTTCCATCACCTAAAAATCTGTCATTTCAATTGTCAAAACATCCTAGCAGCAAATCACTTTGTAGAATTCAAACATTTTTTCGTAAATTCTGGTAATCACATAATCTGCATGTCAAAAACATAGCTCACCCCTGAGATAACAGATAGTTTCGTTGAACTAGAGGGTTATTATTTATACAAGTGTGATAGAACAGGTAAAGCGAGGGGAGGTGTAGGTTTCTATGTTAAGCGCAATACCCAGACGCGCATACTACTAGACTCAAGAGGAGAATATTGTGCCAAACCGGAGTTCATCATTGCGGAAATAACCATCTCTCAAACTGAGAAAGTACTTCTGAGTGTAGTCTATTGCCCACCAGACACGGCATACCTGTTTGACTTTGAGAACTCTTTCATGCAATACTTTGTGCATTACCCTCACCATGTTATTACTGGTGATCTCAATCTGGTCTTAGGCTGAATGCATATGACAGCGATAAAATGCGTGATCGACTTCTGAACTTCATAGACCTTTCTAACCTCTACCTTGTTCCGTACGAGCCTACACATAATCTTAAGACCAGTTCGACGTGGATCGACCGCTGTATCGTGGACAATCCTGCTGTATTAGTTGCATCAGGGCAGCGGGATGTTTCTTTTCTTTGTGCGCATAACCTCATTTTCGTAGTGCTTGACGTTGAGGTAGGGGAAGAATCGAGTGAGTTCTCTTACAGAAATTTCAGAAATTTTTCAACCGATAACTTTCTAGATGATCTGAGCAGCGTAGACTGGAATCCCTTTTTCAGCAGCAATGACATTGACGCGAAAGTCGAATTCATGAACCTCGTTCTGACCGCCTGTCTGAATAGACATGCCTCCTTCGTTAGGGCTTCGACCAAGTCAAATAGGAACCCTGCGCCATGGTTAACAGCAGAAATAAGGGGTCTCATGAACGCACGGAACCTGGCACGACAAGTCTGGAGGAGAAAGAGATGCCCTACTCTTCACGACAGTTTCAAACGTCTTCGGGACTTGGTCAGGGCCAAAATTGACACCGCCAGGAATGAGTATTACACTACGACTCTAGGCACCCTGAATTCGGGCTCAGAAATTTGGAAAAAACTCCGGCGTCTAGGATTAGTCAAATCCAAATCCTCTGTGCGTAGCCTGCAACTATCTATTTCGGAGTTAAATAAGCACTACGCGTCGTCCGGCTCCGCACGGGTTGGTTTCGGTCACCAATCGGCTCTGGCAGCACTCTGGGAACCTTCCGTGGAGTCATTTGACGATGACAAGTTCCATTTTTATAATATCGTTACTGAAAGGGTCCTCAAAGGTATCTTCCACTCCAGGTCGAACGCGATTCGAGTGGATGACATCTCAATTGATGTGGTCAGGAAAGGATTACCAGTACTGCTGCCCATCATAGAGCACTTCCTCCATTTCTCGCTTTCGCATGGGGTGTTTCCTTCACTATGGAAAAGTTCCATCATCATACCGCTACCTAAAATCAAATCTCCGATCGCATGCAACGACTACAGGCCGATCTCGATTCTGTGCGCACTTTCCAAATGCCTAGAAAGGGTGGTTGCTGACCAACCCTCGGCTTATCTCGAGATCCGTAATCTGTTTGATCATTATCAATCGGCCTACAGCAGCGGTCATAGCACACATACTGCTTTGATCAGGGTAGTTGACTCCTGCCCTCAAGCGATAGATAAAAGAAAGTTGGTTGTCTTGGTCTCGTTTGATTTCTCCAAAGCCTTCGATAAGGTCAATCACTCCACTCTTCTGATGAAGCTGAGTAGGTTAAACCTATCTCCTCTTGCTCTCAAATTCTTCCATTCGTATCTCACGGAACGTCAGCAGGCTGTTAGAGGAACCGACGGGGTTCTGTCCTGGGGCCTCTGCTCTCCATTATCTATGTTTCAAACCTTTGCAATACGTTACACGAGTGCAGCTATAACTTCTACGCGGATGACCTGCAGCTGATGATCGAGTGTGAACCGGCCAACATCCACAAAGGCATCGCTAAAGTCAATAGGGATGTCGATGCGGTCTGCGAATGGGCAACTGAAAACGGGCTGCAATTAAACGGCGGAAAAACCAAAGTGATACTGGTTGGTTCCATCAGATACATAAACTCTTTCGACTTCAACACTCTGCCGCGAATTGAAGTGCTGGGGACTGAGATAGAGTATTCTACCGACCTACGCATTCTCGGGGTCACTATAACGAACGACCTCTCGTGGAGATGTCACATTAATAATGTCACTAGAAGAATATACAGTACTGTTTGCCAACTACGCCACTGCCGCAAACTTTTGCCTCTACAGATACGCATACAACTAGTATCTACACTGGTTTTTCCACTGATCGCCTACTGCTGCACCATCCATCCACCTTGACTTGACGGACGAGCTCACCCTATTACAACAAAGAGCTCTCAACTCATGCGTTAGATTCATCTATAATATCCGTAGAGATGAATATACCTATAACCCCTTACTTCGTTAGGCTAGGCTGGCTCAAAGTTGACGTCAGAAAGAAATATATACTAGGCTGCTTAATATATTAAGTACTCAAGACAGGCATTCTGGTATACCTGAGAGATAGGTTTAGAAGCAAAGCTGAGGCAGGAATTAGAAGCACTAGAGTCCCGTCTGAAAATCTAGTTATTAAACCATGTGAGTAATTCCACGTCAGACCGGACAAAATAAATCAAAAATTTCACTCGATGTCTCGGAATCTTTTTTGATTTTTTGTACAGATTCTACAAGTCAAATGAATGTATCAAACAATTTTTCAAATTTTTTTATCTTCAATAGTTTCAGAGTTGCAGGGGGTCGAATTTTGTCAAAAAAGGGCGAAAAACGGAAACACGCTGTCTTTCAAGCGCTCATATCTTCGGTTCTACCCATCCTACAGACTTGATCTTATGCTCGTTTTGAAGCTCTTGGAACACACTTTTATATTGTATTTTTTGAATCCTGGTATGGAAGAAATAACTATTTGTTATAAACAATTATATTTTTCAAATGCGATTTTCAAAGTGAGAACACGCTTTTAAAATTTTCAAAAAAATACGAGCGTATTCCTTGAACAATTTAATAAAAGATAAGTGAGTTTCACGATGGAACTCCGGTGAGAAGTATTTTTAAATAGCGATTGATTGAAAAGAAAGCGGCGCTCGCTGGCGCCGCGTGATGCGGTTGGAACGTCTCTTACGTAGAATCTCAATTCTACGTAAGAGATAGGCCAACCGCGTCACACGGGGCCTGCAGGCACTGCTTTCTTCTCAATCAATCGCTATTTAAAAACACTTCACATTCGAGTTCCATCGTGAAATTCACTAATCTTTTGTTAAATTGTCCAAGGAACACGCTCATATTTTTTTTCAAATTTTAAAAGCATGTTCTCACCTTGTAAATCGTATTTGAAAAATATAATTGTTTATAACAAATAGTCATTTTTGCCATACCAAAATTTCAAAAATATATTATGAAAGTATGTTCCAAGAGCTTCAAAACGAGCATAGGATCAAGTCTGTAGGATGAATAGAATCAAAGATATGAGTGTTTGGAAGACAGCCCGTTTCCGTTTTCTACCCTTTTTTGACAAAATTCGACCCCCTCCAACTCTGAAGCTATTAAAGATAAAAAAATTTTAAAAATTGTTTGATACATTTATTTGAATCGTAGAATCTGTAGAAAAAATTATGTGGTGTTTTGAGAATATTGTGTCTGAAAGGTGTCCGGTCTGACGTGGAATTACTCATGTAGGACACAATATCTTAAAAAATCCTTCATGTACGGAGGAGCGGAATTATGGAACTGTTTACCCTTAGATATAAGGAGCTGTCTATCTCTAGTCATATTTAAGTCCAAGCTTTACAATCACGTACTAATGAGTCAAAATAAGTGATAATTGTATTATAATCAAGTCATATTTGAGGAGTCTTTCCCAGGTTCTTTGGGCCATGGTTTTTCCTGTGGACGAAGGGCAAATGTCAGGACTCACTAAGGAGGCCTCCATGGCAAGTCAGATCACCTCTTTCAGAATTTACTCAATTTCAACTTAACTGTGATAAGAATACCATTATGTTCTCCACTAGTCATAGCTGTATCATTCTGCAATACCTCACTATATCTTGCTACATTTGTATTTATTTATTTATTCATTTATACTTTTAAATTTTTAACATTTGTTTTTACTGTTATACTGTTTATACTGTTATTTTTATTCTTATTTTGATTTTTGATTTTATTTTATTTTTAAATTATAATTCTATTATCTATTATTATACACGATTATGACACAGATACCTTACTGTATTTAATGCCTTATCATATTCAGGTTATACTGTACTTATAAAGGCCAGCGCTTGAGGGGACTTGTCCCAGGGCGCTTAATAAATAAATCAATTAATCAGTCTCTCCCTCTCTCTCCCTCTCTCTCCCTGAGGCGGTCTTGTTACGAGCTGCTTGCTCTGAAGTCGCTAATCACCTTGTTATATCTGGTTTTCCCGAACTACTTTCTGGTCAGGAACATCTCCATGAGTTTGTAATCAAGCTCTCTAAGGCCTTAAGCATCGAACTGCCCTAGGCCGATGTGATTAAAATCGAGCGCATAGGCAAAAAAAAGCAGCAGAAGAGGAGGTCTGAGGCGATAACTGGTAACCCATCTGCTCCTGCTACCATCGCTGGACGCACAATTCTACTTGTGCTGTCATCCAGTAGCAAATGTGACCGCGTAATAGAAGCGAAAAAGCGTAAACCAGAACTTCAGGCATGCGATATTGACAGTACCTTGACACACAGTAAGGTTTACATAAATCGTAGATCACCAGTGCAACTACTTCAGCTAAAAGACAGAGTGCTCAAGCAGTTTCCAGCTCTACATCCGAAGCAGATCTGGATTGCAGATGCTGCTGTGTTCATTAGAGCTGAATTCGCGTCCAGACCAATCAGAGTGCTCCCATCTACTGATCTCTCAGAGTTGTCCTTATGACTGAACATTAAACAACGCTCCCCTGCACCACCTCCGATTTACACCCCTACCACCCTCAACATATGCTGTGTCAACGTGCAATCTCTTCCGGCGCATATTGATGAGTTCAGGGAATTCTTTAGGACCAACTCGTATCATATAATCGCCGTAACGGAGACTTGGTTAAGTGATCGAATTTTAGACCAGCAAGTCGCGCTATCATCCTACACGTTAATCCGGCTGGATCGGAGAGGTCGTCACGGTGGAGGTGTTGCTCTCTTTGTTGCCGAAGGACTTTGTGCGAAGAAAATTGCCTCTTCTGCCGAGCTTGACAGGGATGGTATTCCAGAGTACCTTATTACCGAGGTCTGGGTTTCCTCGCGTCCTAAAATTCTGGTCGCGGTAGTTTATCGGCCGCCAAAGATTGGTCATCTAAATTTCTTTGAGGATACTCTTACAGGTCTAGTGTCCGGATATAAATTCGTCTGCATGCTTGGTGACTTCAATGCCGATCTCACTGCCTCAACTTTTGACTCGAATCACCTAAAAGACTTTATTGCATCGCAGGGCCTATCTATTGTGCCGATGCAACCGACGCATCATACTGCTACATCTGACACGTGGCTTGACGTCTGTGCGGTGAGTGATCTTCAGTCCCTTGAGGCCTATGGTCAGAGTGCTGAACCATTCTTGTCTGGACATGACCTCGTCTATTTATCTTACAAATATCGTACCAGCCGGCCGAACCACGTGTAGTTCGTTATCGTCCCTGGGGTGATGCCGATCTAAGTGTTGCAGCAGAGGTAGTGTCTTCCGTCGATGTTTCGGCGTTCGCAGCGACTCGAACTATGGATGAGCAGCTAGACTCACTCAATGAAACTATTAATCGTGTGTTGGAATGTGCCGTACCATTCCGCGTAACAGAATTTAGACGCCCCCCGGCGCCTTGGCTGACGCCAAATATTGAGAACTTGATGCGAGATAGGGATGCATGCTACAGAGCGTTCAAGCGTAATAGAGTGATGCGTCTGTATAATAAATATGTTGTTCTGCGTAGGGAGGCGAAAAAAAAATGTCTTAGTGCGAAATCTGCCTACATCCAATCACGTTTTGATTCAGCTAACAATTCGCGGGTTTTTTTGGAGCGAAATAGACAGACTTGGGGTGTCAAAAAAATCCAGCTCTGGTATACCGTCCAACTTTTCCTTAGACGCAATCAATAGGCACTTCCGCTCTCTCACATCTGGCCCGGAATTGCCAGATTTTTGCGGAGTATTCCCCATAGATTCTATCCCACATGAGCCAGTGCAGCTCTCCTTCGCACCTACCACCGCTCCAAGTATCGGAAATGCAATCGCTAGGATTACCACTTGTGCTTCTGGCTCTGGCAGCCTGCCTGTCCAGATCTACAAAACTTTTAGGTCGCAACTAATGCCGCTGCTTGTGCAGCTTCTCAATCACTCACTGCGTACGGGTGAGTTTCCGGCTTTATGGAAATCTGCCCATGTTATGCCTATACCGAGATTCCGAAATCCCGAAACTGTGACTGAGCTATGGCCGATCTCACTGCTTTGCGCACTATCGAAAGTCCTAGAACGCATTGTATTTGACCGGGTCACGGACTATTTGATTTCGAACCGTCTACTTGATCCGAGACAAACTGGGTTCAGAAAGAGAATGAGCACCCAAACCGCTGTTCTGCGCTTAGCTGATGACTGCCGTATCGCGATTGATAATCGTATGGTCACAATTGCTATTTTCTTAGATTTCTCAAAGGCCTTCGACACAGTTAACCATCTATTATTACTTCACGTGTTACGTGAGCTAAATTTCTCGGAAGTAGTCTTGAGATGGTTCCAGTCCTATCTCAGCAACCGTATGCAAGCGGTGCACGGCACAAATGGCCTGCTATCCGGGTGGTTTCCATTGTATGCTGGTGTTCTGCAGGGCAGTGTTCTGGGTCCTCTTCTCTTTTCTCTTTTTATCAATGGCCTACCGCAATGAGTGCGACACTGTTCTTACCTACTACATGCAGATGATTTAGTTATATACCTAAAGCGTGCGCCAAACAGTATATCGGAGGCGGTACAATTAGTCAACGAAGACCCAAACTGCATTGCAAACTGGTGTCGCACGAACAGTCTCAGCTCAAATGCTGGTAAAACAACGGCGATGTTAATTGGAAGCTCAAGGCATGTACATGCGCTGATTTCTTCAGGGCTGCCGGATGTACATATACATGGCCGGGTTATTGACTACGTTCCTACTTCCAAATATCTTGGCGTAACATTTGACTAAAAGCTAACATAGACCCACCATGTCCTTCAGGTCTGTAAACGATCTGCAGGAGTTCTTTATCGCCTTCGTATGGCTGCGTATGACCTAAGTATTACACTTAAACGTAGGCTAGTGGTTGCGTCAGTCTTTCCAGTGTTCGACTACTGTGCAGCCGTGTTAACTAACATATCTGGTGAGCGTGAACGAAGTCTACGCATAGCGTTGAACAACTGCGTTCGTTTTTTACTCCGGTTACCGCACCACGTACATATATCTGATCATAGACGCAGCTTGGGATGGCTTGAGCCACAAAACCGTCGACGTTTTCTGATTGGTTACCTATTCTACCAAGTATTATGCCTAGGAGCTCACGAGCTTCTTGCCGATGGTATTAGACTAAGCCCAAACATCGCTAGACACCGCGACGCGATTCGAACTGACTCACTTCACCTTCCCCCATTCCGCACAGTAACTTTTCAAAATTTCTTTGTAATTTCCGGCAAAAATTTTTGGAACCCTCTACCACCGGCGGTCACCACGGCTACAACCCTGGCAGATTTTCGGCGGTTCTGCTATATTCGATTGCTGCAAGGGGAAATGGCGGAGGTAGAGTCGCTGTGAATTGAGTGCGGTGTGTGCATGTGTGTCTGTATATGATCTGATGCGGTTTGACTGGCTGCGGCCCTATACTGTGTGATGTATGCTACAAGAAAAACTTATGTATACCAAGTCTAGTTTGATGAAATTATACTTTATACTTATTTTTATTTTTATTTTTACTTATTTTATATACTGTACGTTTTGGTGGTAGCAGTTCTTGTAAGCTACCACTACTGCCTATGGTCATTAAGGAGCTATGCTTCATGATCAAATAAACTTTCTCTTCTCTCCCTCTCCCTCCCTCTCTCTCCCTGCGAGAGATCTGGTGTTAGAGGTCTGTGCGTTGTTCTTTATAATTTCCATATTGTTCGATTCTCTGTGAGATATATCTGTCATCTGATTGTGAATTTTGATAGGCGATGTGATTAGATCGGTGCTGAATTAATAGTGCGTGTTTTCTTTCGTCTCCCGACTGTGATATTTGAAGGTTTTCACTAAGCTAACCTCTCAGCTCGTCGTTATTTTGGCGGTCTTTTCTCTTTGTTTTACGGTATCCCGCCGTTGCGGGTGCCACCTCGCGCACCTATTTTGACTAATTTCTATCTAATTAGTCTAGTCTTCGTCTCATTAGTGTCGGTCGATAATGTCGGACTGCGATGATGTCAGAGTTACGCCTTCGCGTCATCTGTCTCGCTCTGCACATATGTCAACAACTTCTGCCGGCTGTGATGTTGTCGATATTAGTTCGTTACGTGATGAGTTATTTGAACGTGATGCTCAATTCTTAGATTATTTTAGATCTTCTAAAGATCCTGTCGAGAAAAAGAAAATGCTGCAACAGGCTTGATTATCAATCTGCTTTTAATACTGTTGCGATTGCCTACTCGCGTTTGCTCGGCAAATCTGATGTGTCGCGTGCTTGTGTCGAGGCTGTCTCGAATTCGTGTGCTCAAATCTCACGCGAGTGCGTTAGTAGTGCGAAAAAGGAGTGCATCGACGGTGTTAAGGATGTTGTTTCTTCCTCTCTACCTCTATCCCAGTCTCTATCGTCGTCTGCTCCTTCTTATGCCGCAGCGGCCCGTGCGCCTAGTGCCAAGGTTCGTGTACCTAGGGGACCTACCGTCGATATCCCGAATAGCACGCGTTTTGTTATTGCTCCCAAAGCTGGATCTGTCGCTAATTTTCCGACTTCGCTTGCGCCTAAAAAAAACCGTCTTTGAAGCTGTTAATCCAGCTGCTCTTTCTATGAAGGTCGATCGTGTGACTAATATTAGTAATAATGCCATTCGCATTGAGGCGAGCTCGGTAGATGTTGATGCCGTTCGCGCGCTCCCTGCACTTGCTAAACCGGGGCTCGAAGTTAGGGAGGACTATAAGCCTCATCCTCGATTGATTATCCATGGTGTACCCGCCAACTTAGGTGCAGATGAGATAAGGTCCGAGTTTGTGGCTTTGAATCTAGGTGGGGAGGATAACCCCGATGTAAAGGTCATCTATCGTTATCCAGTTAAACACGGCAATACTCGGTCTAGCTGTGTAATTGAAGTTCCTCCTCAAGTGCGTAAGCGCTTGCGTAGTTCCGCTCAACCTAGAATATACTTGAGATATTCGTCGTGTCGGTTTGACGATCACGTCATTGTTCGTCAATGTTTCAAATGCCTGGCTTTTGGTCATCTGGCCAAGGACTGCAAGTCCGCATCTCGTTGCGGGCACTGTTCTGGGTCTCATCAGTCTAAGGAGTGCACTAAGAAGGCTGACGCACCTTGCTGCTTCAACTGCAAGGCGGCCAAGTATCAGGAGTCTTCTCATTCTGCCCTTGATGGGGTGCGTTCCGATATTTGCGGTCGGTACTGATCAGTACTGACGCTGACAAAGCTGATATCACCCGTTCCAAATTACTTATCAGTACTAGCAATACTGTAAAAACGAAATGTTTTTACAGCAGCAGCCAGCGCACAGTGGTGTTACCTGCCGGCCTACAAATACACTTATTTGAAAAAGTGCGGGATTGGCACGGGTTGGGAGAAAGCTCGAGGTGGCTGCCAGAGACGTTCGCTGCTAGTTAGCTTCCGAAAGTTTTTTATCAATACATCTGTCATATACATCACTCATCTATCCTCTTCGGCGGAATTCTCAGTGAGGAAGACTAAGAAGACACTGGGATTGATTACATTTCGAAAATATTAACCTCACGCCTTGGACATAAAGATGGAAATATTTCAAATAGTGGCATTGATTGCTCGAAATGTAAATGAATTAGTAAATACGGACGAAAGCTCATCGGACAGTGAGGATGAAAATATTATCAACGTTTTAAATATTTGCCGCATTCGCGGATATCAAGAACTTCGACCACGAGTTGAAGATTACGTCTCAAACGTAGTTTCGTTATATACAGATGTAGAATTCAAAAGTCACTTTCGGTAAGTATTCAACCTATAATTATTGAATTAGTATTTATGAATAAAGTAATTACAATTATCTCTTTACTTTTATGTATTCATTACATATCTTGCAGCATGAGGCGAGACACCTTTCATTTTTTATTGAATATGATTTCGCCGTAACTTGCCAAAAAAGTAAATGTTAATATCCGTAATCAAGGATCAGGTCGGCAACCGATAGATCATGCCCAACAACTATTAATAACCATTTGGACAATGGCAACACCAGATTCGTATCGGTGTGTATTCTTTTAAAATTTATGATTATCATTTTTGATAGTACATACATTGATATTACACTACCATAATGATTTCTAAATACTCCACTTTCTTTCAGCTCTGTTTGTGACAGATTCAACATTGGACGAGCAACAGCAATCAGAACAGTACGCCGTGTGACGAAAGCCCTTTTACATCTTTTGCCACGTTTTATCAAATGGCCATCTGAAGACGAAGCTCTACACATAGATGTTGCATTCGAGCTGCAACAAGGTGTTCCTAATGTATTGGAAGCAATAGACGGAACCTACATAAAAATTAGTGCTCCAAAAATGAATCCAGAGGCATACATCAATCGAAAAGGGTTCCATTCCATTCGATTACAAGTATGTACAGCCAAGGAAAGTGATTCTGTCGCCGCCTAAGGTAATGCAACTGAACATACGACTGGTTTTAATTTCCTTCAAGTTGCCACGAAATAAAAAGCAGTGCAATGATTGATCAGAGGAGCAGAGGATGCTTTTGTTTCGTGCCAACTAGAAAAAAATTAAACTATTTGTATATTCAGTTGCATTAAGTTAGGCGGCGTTGCCGACAGAATCACTTTCCTTGGCTGTACCTTCTCCCACTACACTTGGAAATATCTTGTCCCACAGTTTATTTGACCAACCAACCAATACACAAAAAATACTTTCCATTGTTAAATTTAATAAGAGTATTTGATTGTTTCAGGTTGTATGCGATAATCAATTGAAGTTTCTACATTGCTTTGCAGGACATCCTGGATCGGTACATGATCAAAGGGTGTTTAGACTCTCTGGTATGCTGGATATTTGCAGCGATCATGGCAAATTTCCAAACGACAGTCATTTGATTGGTGATGCAGCATATGCTATTCAACGGCATGTCTTGGTACCCTATAAAGATAATGGGCACCTGACTGGGCGCCAAAAGAATTTTAACTTATGTTTATCTTCAACACGAATGGTGGTTGAGCGCTCACTTGCTCTCTTGAAAGGCCGATTTCGTAGCATGCTAGACAAGCTACCTATGACTCGTACAGATCTCGTTCCAGATTATATAATGGCGTGCTGCGTTTTACACAACGTATGCATAATCAGAAACGACTTAGTCGAAATACCAATCATTAATAATCATTTGAACAATGATATTGGGCGAGACAATGTGG
The DNA here is from genome assembly GCA_963924015.1 of Macrophya annulata. NCBI lineage: Eukaryota > Metazoa > Arthropoda > Insecta > Hymenoptera > Tenthredinidae > Macrophya > Macrophya annulata. Next base: position 10,427,515 of record OZ001263.1, read on the forward strand.
ACCCAGCTTTACGACTTGATGGCTTACAGAAACGTGTGAGGATTACAAATGCGCTTGATATGAGAGTATAAAATATTCTATTTACAATTGAGCCGCTCACTCAAATAACAACCTGTCGATTCAAGTTTTTGCATTAAAAAGATAAATGAAGATTTGACTGCCCATTGAGTGTGTCTTCGAAAAAATCACGCAAGTCGACCGAGGTTATTATTTGAGTGAGCGGCTCAATATGCATATAGGAATTTCCAACTTTTACGTAGTGCCAGATTATTCGAGATCTCAATAATAATAAATTGTAACGCTCAATGTAGAATACTTATAACATTTTTATATATTTTATACAATGTACATATAACATTAACAAACAAATTTTATGTGGTACCATTATTATGACCCGCATGTTTCTCATAAATCGTTAATATACCAATATAATTTAAAAATAGTAATACTATGATAATCATTATATGAACCCTTCGTTGACACACTGGGTCAGTTTGACCCGGAGCATTTTTTATCCACCTGTCATTAACAACCCTTCGGGCGGTTTTTATTGAAAAAAAATCATGAATACACTTTAAACATTTCTTAATATGTGTGCATCATAAACTTCGGAAAATAGAAAATTAAATTGTTTAAAAAAAATATTGAAAATGTTCAATTTCGGAGCGTAAGCATCCAGGTCAAAATAAGCCAGGGTGTCAACGAAGGGTTAATTTAACAATAATAATACTGCTTTGTTTTGAAAGTACATAATATTCAAACGTTCATGGGTTAATTAAATTTAGCATTGCAGTTTAAGACTTGGCTGTATTATCTTAGTTATATGAACATGTATTGTGTAAACAAACTAACCAACGTGCTAATATAAAATAATTGGTAATACAATTCACCTTATTAACCTTATCGCAGACTTATATACCTATATGAATCAATATTACGAAAATCGATGCAAGATTCGATCTTCCACCAAAGATCTTCAAAGTCAAGGCTATATGGCACTGTTACAGCAAAACGGATAAGTTGGCTACTAGTATGTGCATTGACTTTTAAAAAATATTAAACCAGGTACTTGCGTAAAGTGAATAACAAATGTAAAATTATTCAGTTTACTTATTACTCATCTGAATCAGTGGCGTAGCTATCATAGGGCAAAGTGGTGCAGTGCACCAGGGCCTCAAAGCTCAGGGGGCCCCCAAAGCTCACTGCCGCCCCCCCCCCCCCCCCCCCCCCCGCCGAGCTAGGGGTGGGGGGCAGCGAGCTCCTGAAGCTCGGCAACCCTGACCCTGCTCCCAAGCATTTTTTTTTTTTTTTTAAGATGTTTAATGAACATTTATAATAGCAAAACTCCTAAGTTAAGAGTTTCAACACTGTTTATTTATATCGATTAAGATAAGTTAGGACACATCTTAAGATATAGGAGTCCTAACCTATCTTACATGTAGATAACTGCTTGACATGCAGATGAAATGTATAATGTATGATTGTTCTCGAATAAATTATTATATTGTTGTTACATGGTATTATGGTATAAAAACAACTTAAACCAGTAACTATAGTTTCCTAATACGTAAAACTTTAGTATGTCAAGCGCCCCTGATAAGCATGTACCATTTTCTACCGTTATTTGGTTTAGTACGTCCGTAGCACATTGGGTTCAGTGCCTAGTTAGGTTCAGTGCCACCCGTCAACTTTTATTTTTAAAGATACCGAATATGCATTAATAATATTATGCAAATAATTAATGTTCTGTAATTGTTGTAGAAATTTAGTATTATTAATCAATTGTTATTATTTATTATTATTTTTTTTCTTTCATGTAGTAACATATGCGAATAATTGATGCTATTCAATATTCAATCGTTTAAAAAAACACTGAAAAAATTATGCTCAAAAGTATTTGCCCACCCTATCTTTCATTTGATTGGGATTGAAATGATTAAACAAGTGTAATTCATGGTTTATAATTTCAATGATTAGGTCAATACAAAGTAGTGATAATTGAAAACACAAAGTAACACTGGAAATTTAACTACATTTTTTACTCGTCGACGTAACCGTCTTCGGTTTGTATAACCGTCTGCTAGTCAATGCCATGTATTCGTCTTGAGCAATCGTTGTCTTACAGGGACGTCCTGAGCGTTTTTTATTCGCTAAACTCTTCGTAGGTGCATATTTTTCCACATTGTAGTCTACCGTTTGTCGTGATGGCTTCAATTGAGCGACGATTTCGCGATTAGGTTTCTTCAATTTATGAAGACTTATTATCATTTATTGTACGTGTTTCAAGTGATAATTCTTTTTGTTTGTTTTGTTCCTGAGTGAATGCGAAATATTATAAGGAATAACTATCACCGACCGATGCCCGTACACTTCTGAACTCTCTGTCACAATGTATAACGACCAGGTAATTTTTTTGAGTACTGTATTCTGGTTAGAGGGAAGATAACTCAACTACATTGTATATACAATGACCGCTCTGACCGTATTCGTTCCTAAATGCGTTTCAACTTAGAATACGGAATTCAGCGAAGAGACAAAATATAAACGAGACGTTCGAAAAACAGTATGAATTTATATCCATAGCGACTACTTTTTCCTCTAAAAGAATCATTTTGGGTTTACTTACTTGAGAAAATTGTTTGTATCGTGTAAGTTTCGATAGTGTAAACTGAAAATTATGGATTGAAAAAAGGAACGTAGTGGTGCTTCAAAGCGAAAACAACGACAGGAAAGGGAAGAAAGTAAAAAAAAGTTGCCCAAGCTGGATAGTTTTTTTTACGAAACCTGCTCGAGAAGCTCGAGATTCAATGACTGTAAATGCTTCTGCCGCCAACGACCACGTCAACGCCTCCGTGCAACCTGCAATAGAGGAACCATCGATCTCTATATCTTTTAAAGTTCTTGGAACTTCAAATGACTTGGGAAACTTCATAAACAAGAAATTAAACGACAACGAAAAACGTCTAATTCTTGATATGGGACCATTAAAGCCTTCGGGACCTTTTCCGAAAGACCCCTATCAGGATAACAGGAGCTTTTCAGATACGTATTATGTTTCTACGTCGAAATACGGACCATTTGATCGGTTTTGGGTGTGTTATTCAAAAATACTGGATGCTGCCTATTGTCAACCCTGTTGGTTGTTTGCTTCGCAAATAAATGTATGGTGCACGGGCATTCGGGACTGGAGGCATTTATCAGATAGAGTCAAACAACATAGTTCCTCGAAAGGCCATACGGAGGCATGTGCTATATACGAGAGGTGGCAAAAAAGTTCGACCATTGACAAGGAACTTGAAAATGAAATTCGCAAAGAAACATCATTTTGGAGACAGGTTCTTCGGAGATTATTCGATATCATAATTACTCTTGCGAAGAGTTCTTTGGCTTTGAGAGGACATCGAGAGGATTTGAGTGAGGAAGGAAACCACGGAAATTTTCTCTCAATTGTACAACTTGTTGCCAGATACGACCACATCTTGCGTCAAGTTTTGGATATGCCCAAAGGTAACAATTGATTTTGCTATTAAGGGCAATCCCTAGTCGCCCACCTCCTTTTTGTCGAAAAAGGGGCGGAGTTGACACATGTCGATTATTATCCGAACCCAGGCGTCGAAAACGCAAAAACAAAATGCATAGCGTTAATTCTATTTCAATTCCTAACATATACGTACAAAAACATATTCGTTTCATGCGAAAATAGAGCTTTCAGATCGCATTTAGATTTGTCAAGTGTGAATTTCCTCGGCGGCCATTATTATGCAGCTGTCCGCCGAGCTTAGCTGGCCCGGGAGGTAGGTGGCGCCACGAATTTATCGCTTCGATGCGAATTTCACGATTCTTTATATACTTTAGTGCATTATCCTTGCGTCGGAGCGATGTATTCGTAGCGCCACCTACCTGCCGGGTCAGCGAAGCTCGGCGGACAGCTGCATAATAATGTCCGTCGAGGAAATTCACACTTGACAGATCTAAATGCGATCTGGAAGTTCTATTTTCGCATGAAACGAATATGTTTATATACGTATATGTTAGGAATTGAAATAGAATTAACGCTATGCATTTTGTTCTTGCGTTTTCGACGCCTAGGTTCGGATAATAATCGACATGTGTCAACTCCGCCCCTTTTTCGACAAAAAGGAGGTGGGCGACTAGGGATTGCCCTTAAGGGGTATAGTCTGCCATTTCAATGACTATTTTCAATAATTTTTTTCTCATAGTAAAATTTATTTATTAATTTGAAGCTTTGGATACGTAAAAGAGTAGGTTTCAAGGTAATACGGACAATTTTTTTTTTTTAATGGTAAATCTTGCTGGTATGGCCGCTTGAAGTTATACCCCTGCTTCAATTTGGCTGAGAGGATATGTCAAATATGGACCATCTGAAATAGAAAAAGTTACGAAATTAGTGAATTATAAACTTGTCGCTATCGTCCGAACTAGAATTATTCACATGCGATACCAAAAAAAGTCCGCCATTTTGTTTTTTTGTTATCGCATGTAAATAATTCTAGTTCGGACGACAGCGACAAGTTTATATTTCACTAATTTCGTAACTTTTTCTATTTCAGATGGTGCACAGTTGAGATATTCTGTCAGCCAAATAAAAGCAGGGATATAACTTCAGGTGGCCATACCAGCAGGATTTACCATTAAAAACAAAAATTGTATTACCTTGAAACCTATTCTTTTACGTATCCAAAGTTTCAAATTAATAAATAAATTTTACTATGAGACAAAAATTATGGAAAAAATTCATTGAAGTGGCAGACTACCCCCTTAAATTTATATGATTTCATGATCTAATTTTTAAAAATATTTCTTATGTTTTTAGGATCAACAAGATACCTGAGTGCAACAATTCAAAATGAAATGATAGAGTGTTTGGGCACCAAACTTGAAAATCATCTGTTGGATCAAATTAGGGCGTGACCGTTTTTTACCATCATCATGGATACCACGCAGGACATATCGAAGGTGGATCAGCTGAGTATTGTTGTAAGATATGCAGTAATATCCAGATCGGAAAATGGACAACCAATCGATATCGAGGTAAGAGAAGTTTTTTTAGGTTTCCATGCAGTCACCAAACACAGTGCTGCAGATTTGGTCAATCAAGTGACTACGTTGTTCTCCGAAAAAAGACTTAATTTTAAAAAGTGTGTCGGTCAAGGTTATGATGGGGCCAGTGTAATGAGTGGTGCGTATAATGGTGTACAAAAGCAAATCAAAGATATTCAGCCAAACGCCGAGTACATACATTGCGCCAGTCATAACTTAAATTTAGTGATAAACGATGCCGTTCGAGGTTCTGTCGAAATTCAGAAATTCTTTGCAATAATGCAAGACTTGTATAACTTCTTTGGAAACAGCATTAAGCGTTGGGACCTCTTATCGAAATTCACTGGCGAATCAGAAATTACCTTGAAAAAATTAAATCCGACAAGATGGTCCAGTAGGGTTAACACAATATCTGCAGTCAAGCTTCGTTTTTTCGATATTATCAAAGCATTATCCGAAATAACGCTGAAGAGTCCCAGTAAAGACGAACGTAGTGAAGCAGGAATTATAAAATCAAAAATGCTCAATTTTGAGTTTGTATTTCTTTGCGAATTCATGCATCGTATATTAAACGATATCAATTATGTTTCTAAAATTTTGCAAAAACGTGATATCGTTTTAGACAAGGCGAGTAGGGCTTTGGACGAAACCACAGAAAAATTGAAAAAGTACAGAAATGACTTCGAGTCATTTAAATGCAAGGCCAGTGAAACTGCGAAAAAATACGATATTGATTCCACTTTTCCAGAAAAGCGACAAAGAAAAACGAAAAAGCATTTTGATGAATTGGCTTCTGACCACCGATTTCAAAACCGGGAAGAAATCTTTAAAATTACTGTTTTTAACAATGTACTCGACATAATAATCACTCAGTTAGAGGCGCGTTTTAATGGTATGAGTGCAGTTTGTAAAACGTTCGATTTTCTAACTCCAAAAAATTTGCTCGGCATGGATGAAACAACTATACTCAAAAAATGTGATCAGTTTCAGATGAAATATTCTGATATAATAGGACCCACTTTTTCGCTTCAGTTTCTTAATATTTATCATCTGATCCTTCCTGAATTGATCGAGACATGGTCAATTCATCAATTTTGTAAGGAAGTTATAACGAAATTTGGAGTGCTGGAATGTGACCTTGCGGATGTGTATACAGCAATGTTACTATTTCACACTATTCCTGTCACGTCTGCGGCAGCTGAAAGATCTTTCAGTAAACTAAAGATTATAAAAAATTATTTAAGAAATGGTATGGGACAAGATCGACGCCGACATTTATCATTAATTGCAATTGAAAACAAGGTCGCAACAAACTTGGATTTGAGTGAAGTGATAGACGAATGTGCTAAAATTAAAACGCGCAAGAGATTATGAATTTGACTGGGAATTTTATTAACAATTTTACTTTTTTTGTTTGTTGATCTCATCTGTATAATAAATATTTTGTATCGTCATCTGCATCATTGTTTATTTATTGTTACTTCCTTTTGCTAAACAGATACTGATTTCACACCTTATTATACAGGTGACTTATGGACTTATCCTACTAGGGATAAGTGCAAGTCACAAGTCACTGTATTCTTATCTTATCCCTATCTATAAGTTTAAGGTGATCTATAAGTGCGAGAGAGACAATTAAAAAGTAGATACACGTTGTTCTCGGACATCCTTGATATTTTGAGAAAAATAAAAGTTACACCTTCTTCTCTGATGAAAGGAGAACAACGTGTAACTCATATTTTTCTTAAAATATCAAGCCTCTTCGTATTTAACGTGTAGTAGGATTTTTACCAACTGTACGACTTGGATGTCCTTAAGGACTGCATGGCCTTAAGGGCTGCAGCAATACAGCCATACAGCCATGTCGAAAAAGGTGGAGGGGGCCCGATTTTTTCTTTATGCACCGGGGCCCTTGTCCACCTAGCTACGCCACTGATCTGAATCAGATTATTCAACAAGTCGTTCATTTGGTATTTTAATAATAAACAAATTAGCCCGCGCGCTAATATAAAATAATTGGTAATACAGTTTACCTTATTAAACTTATCACAGACTTATATACCTATATGAATCAGTCTTACGAAAATCGACAACAGCAAAACAGATAAGTTGGCTACTAGTATGTGCATTAGGGTTGTTCAAAAAATGCTTTAATTTTTTTTTTCAACTCTTACCCTCCCAAATGCTTGTCTGTAATGAGAAAAAAATCCTCACCGAAGCGGAGCGCTGTAGCTCAACTCTAAGAGGTCACTATTTTCATTTTAGTTTCCCATTCATTTAACATGGGAATTTTTGTTTTTTCATTTAAATTGAAATTACACCTAATCATTCAAATTTTTCGCAAATAACCATCATTTATTTAGAAAACTAACTCTTTGAGCTTTTCAAAACTCTATAATAACGCATTATTATCATAATTAGAAGACCAATTACAGCCATCTAAAAATTACTGAATTTCTGACTACGGAGCAATTGTTCATATTAATTTCACTGGTCTGCAACAAAAAAATTTATTTTTCTCCTCATTGTTTTCGTGCATGATAACATTATATTTGGTGTTCTAAACACGGAATTTATCATGCAAATAAATACTGCACATAGATTTTAAATATAATGTCCATTTAATTTAAAAAAACGATATTATTAAAGTAACAACAATTTTGTTGGCTCTGTTTATAAAAAAATACATAAAGTACACATAAAATACTCAACAAAAATATTTATAATATGAACTTTGTGCAAAACTTACCAAAATATTTGATATCGAACGTAAACAATCAAAAGACAAGTTTTCAGCTAACTGTTGTAAAGTCACAGCGAATACTTCGCAGGCGCATATGTACTACCATAAAAATCACTTTCGGCGCTTTCCTTCTTTCTCTTACGACTCGCTAAACCCTATTTTGTATGTACAGACACTGTTTATGATGTTGACGCATAAAACGAATTCGAAAAAACCTAAATTTTTGATATTTTGAAAAAAAATTCATATCACAAAATCTAGACGTGATAGAAAAAATCGGCCAACGGGAACAGATTCAGAGCATTGAAATCTTCATATTTGTGACATAATTTTTTGAAGGAGGATTTTGTTGCAGACCAGTGTTTTTGTTTTTTAATTATTCATTATAAGTTTCATCGTAATCAGTAGTTACGGGTAATTGAAAAAAAAAGTTTTTTAGAGGGCATTAAGAATGACATAAGAAATCTGACAAATGCAACATATGCTCCAATAAAAATAGAGTTTTTGTCAACAATTTTGAAAAATTTTAAATTATCAAAAAGGACTCGTAACTACTTATTACGATGCAACTTATAATAAATGATTTTTTAAAAAAATTATGTGAGTAATTGCTCCGTAGTCAGAAATTTAGTGATTTTCAGATGGCTGTAACTGGTCTTTTAGTTGGGATAATAATGCGTTAATATAGAGTTTTGAAAAGCTCAGAGTCAGCTTTCTAAATATATGATGATTATTTGCAAAAAATTTAAATGATTAGGTGTAATTTCAATTTAAGTGAAAAAACAAAAATTCCCATGTTAAGTGAATGGGAAACTAAAATGAAAATAGCGACCTCTTAGAGTTGAGTTACAGCGCTCTGCTTTGGTGAGGATTTTTTTCTCATCGCTCACAAACATTTGGGAGGGTGAGAGTGTAGAAAAAAAATTAAAATTTTTTTTTGAACCACCCTAATGTGCATTGACTTCTTAAAAATATAAAATCAGGTACTTGTGTAAAGTGAATAGAAAATGTAAAAATATTCAATTTACTTCTTATTCATCTGAATCAGATTATTCAACAAGTCGTTCATTTGATCCAGTTTTGCCATTTTTTCGCGGTGCTGTGCTTGCTTTTCAGTACGCTGTTCCTTTTTTTCATTTAGATTCTTATCAAAATATTGCTCGAGTACTGTTTCAATTTTTCTCTTCTTTGAGTCTATGAGAGGAATAAATTGTGATTATAATGAACTAAATAAATACACACAGTTAAGTTCAGCTAGATTACTCACTCTCTGTAGCGGGTTGAATTGCTCCTGTTGATTCCTGACTCTCAGTATTCCCTGGAGTGGATGTTGTTGAGAGGGGTTCTACCCATGGCTTTCCTCCAAATATTTCATCTATTTCCTACATGTTGCCCAAAATGTATACCATTTAAAATATTTGTTATCAATATTACGTTGCGTCTAGCTATAAGTATTGCACATTTGACATTTTTTTAAAATACGGAATTGAAAACTACAGCCTCCCGTATTTCATTATAATTACATTTCATTGAGGTTGTTTTAGACTGATTTTGTTATATTCTTAACAATATACTTTACCGCAAAATATTGCCAGGTACGCCTGTCATTCCCAGACTTGCCATTGTGGTCTTTAATTTTTTTGTACATCCTTTTTAATGATGTCATTTTAGATGCACATTGTTTAGCTGTTACAAAATATTTTTGGTCAGACATTTTTCTGGCCATTGTATCAAAAACTGTTTTTTGGGTAATACGGCCCTTGGAAAGGCCTTCTTCGTAGTCTTTGAAAAGACTTAGGAAGTTGAATGTTGCTGATCTGGTCCATAATATTGAATCTGAAAATGTTGAATGATTTTCGCATAGTTGCACTTGCTGTTCCCTACAATACTTGAATCTGGTAAGTTATAAGGAGATTGTTACAATGTTCGACTACGCACCAGTATCACTGTGATCTACTGCTGAGTTTGGTGTGTCGTCTGGAGTCTCTCTGTTCACATCGCTTCTATTTTCTTTGTTTCGATGTTGATCTTTTGTTCCAGGGTTCTGAATGTTTTTGCCGTCGAATTTTTTACCATCATTAACATTTTTGATGTTGTTTAAAATTTCAGTGGCGTATACCAAATCTTCAAAATAATAAATAATATTGTACTTTTACACATGTATCAATGTATTCATTATTTCGGTGAAATGCACGTGGTAGTTATGTTTCATAACCTTATTTACAAAATTGTGAAAATCAATTTCACTTACCGCGTTCAGCTCTTTGAAAATCTTCCACTGTTAAATAAACAACAAATTGTTGGTTTGTCTCCGAATCAACGAAGGTGTACGAATTCTTATCACTGATATCCATTTTCTCACGAATTTCTTTATCTTCTTAATTACCTTTTCTTCTGTGTTATAATCGCTGAGATAGTTCAGTGGTTATAATAGTTTGACTGCTAATATCTGACTATTCTAGGACCCTGGTCGTCGCCATATGCAACACTGACTCGACACTACCTTTTGAAATTCAGTAGATCTAACCGGAAATCAGTATTCCCCTAGGGTCAATGTTGTACAAAATGTTAATAACTTCCAGTGACTGCTAGCGGACTGAAACCGATTTCGGAACGCTCTTCAGTACTGTTCCGTACTGACAGCAAATAACGAAACGTACCCATGGTAAGAAATGCCCTATTCTCAACAAGCGTTTGACGGACAAGGTATGTAACATCAATTATGGATAGTACCTCCTCTGTAAGGCATGACTTCCTCACTGTCTGCCACGTAAATTGCCAATCTCTTATGGCTCATTGGGATGAATTTTGTGCTTTCTTTCGCAGGTCAGATTATCATATCATCTGTATGTCTGAAACATGGCTGAAACCTAGTACCCCTGATGACATGGTCCGGCTACCTGGTTATCAACTCTTTCGATGCGATAGAACCGGACGTGGTAGGGGCGGTGTTGGCTTTTATATTAAGAACTCAATTCAGGTTCGTGTCCTTGACTCTTCTGGTGAAGCGTATACACACAAGCCTGAGTTCATCATCGCCGAGGTATTGCCTGCTAATGCTTCCAAGCTGCTTCTGGCTGTGGTGTATCGGCCACCGCACGTCGGTTTTCTTGATGAATTCATTACTCGTTACCTTGATCTTTCGCCTTTATATAACAACGTAATAATTATGGGTGATTTTAACACTGACATGTCTAGGGATTCCTTCGACAGTAGGCAACTTCGTCGCTTTGTGGATTCTTCTCACCTCTTCCTTGTGCAGCATCAACCGACCCACATTCTCAGAGATTCCTCCACATGGCTTGACCTCTGTATAGTGGATGATGCAGATAAAGTGATTGATTTTGGTCAACATGACGTCTCGTTCCTGTCGGTACATGATCTAATCTTCGCATCTTTCCGAGTCAGGGTACCTCGCCAGCAGCCTCGTGAGTTCACCTATCGCAATTTCCGTAATTTTGATCGTCAAAGCCTGATTGAAAATCTTGAAAGCTTAGATTGGAACTCTTTCTACCCTTCGCAGTCTATTGACGATAAAGTCGAATTTTTAAACGCAGCTATTCTCAGGTGTTTTGATCGATTGGCACCTCTGCATGTAGTTCGCCCGCGTTCCTCACCCGCACCTTGGTTAACCCCTGAAATTAAACTTCTCATGGCTGAGCGTAACAAGGTTCTTAGGTTATGGCGTAGAAATAGATCTCCGTTGCTTTATTCTAGCTTTGAAACGTTCCGTAACAAAGTACAACTTGCTGTGCGTTGTGCCAGGAATGCCTATTATCTTAGTAAACTAGGTCCTCTCAAAGATCCACGGGAGGTCTGGAAAGAGTTTCGCAGCCTAGGTCTTATTCGGTCTCGTACTTCTGATCGGCCACTCGCTGTACCTGCGGACGAGCTCAACTTATTCTTTGCGCAGGCAGGTCTCAATAATCTTAGCCTATGTTCATCTGGTAACTGGTATTTGGGTGAGCCGTTCTACGACGACTTAAAGTTCTACTTTGCTGATATTTCTATGGAGGCCTTGGTGAAATCTATCTTCTATACCAAGTCTGGCTCGAGTGGTGCAGATGGTCTCTCCTCGCACCTTATTAGATTAGCTCTGCCGGCGATCTTACCTCATATTCAGCACCTTTCTGCTCTTTCTCTAGCTAACGGTTGCTTTCCGCACGTTTGGAAATTAGCGCTTGTGTGCCCTCTTCCTAAAGTTGAGTCTCCCTTATCTGTCAACGACTATCGTCCTATTTCTCTTCTGTGTCCTCTTGCAAAATCCCTCGAGAGAATTGTTTTTGATCAGGTAACTGCTTTTCTCGAATCGCGTGATCTCCTTGACCCGTATCAGTCCGCTTATAGGAAAGGTCATAGCACTCACACCGCGCTCATTCGTATTACCGACGACCTTAGGCAGGCTATGGACTGTAGAATGGTATCCATCTGTGTCTTCTTTGACTTTTCTAAAGCCTTCGATCGTGTTTGTCATGAGCTTCTCATTGACAAACTTAGGCTTCTAGGCTTCTCGAACGCGTCGTTACGATGGTTTTGTGCCTACCTTACTTGTAGAAATCAAGCCCTTCGGTGTCTCGATGGTTCTGTCACCCAGTGGGTGCCTGACATCAATGGTGTCCCACAGGGTTCTGTCGTGGGGCCCCTGCTCTTTTCTCTTTATTTGTGTGATTTTGAAGACTGTCTTAGGTACTGCCAACGGAACTTCTATGCTGACGACCTTGTCATCTACCATCACTGTCATCCTGATGCTCTGGCTGAAGGCATCGCCCTGGTCAATGAGGACGTTGATCGGATTGTCTCCTGGGCTTCTCGGAATGGGCTGCTTCTCAACTGCACCAAAACTCAGACGATGGTTGTTGGCACCAGACGGTACATCAACGGCATCGACTTTTCTGCTCAACCTCGGATCATCGTAGATGGGAGCCCTGTCACCTTTACTGATCGTGCGAAGTACTTGGGAGTCGTAACAACAGGCACACTGCCCTCGAGTGCTCATGTCGCTGAAGTCACCAAAAGAATAAACGGCACGCTTTATCGTCTTAAGCTCTGCCGGGAGCTACTGCCTTGCGTCCTGCGTGAGCACCTCGTCTCAACTCTGGTCTTTCCTCTCCTGGACTATTGTTGCACTGTACTGCTGGATGTAACGGATGGACTCAACACCCAGCTGCAACGTGGCCTGAACTCATGTGTGAGATTTGTATTTGGAGCCAGAAGGGATGAACATATCACACCCTGGTACGACAGACTGAGATGGCTTGAAGTCGAATCCAGAAGGCAATACTTCCTTGGTTGCCTCACGTACCAGATCATCAAAACTGGTACTCCTGCTTGCCTATCAACTCACTTCACTAATAGTCATGCTTCCGGACGAAATCGAATAACTAGAGCACCTCTCAATCTTCTTCATGTGCCTCTATGCAGGACTGAGATCTTCAAGAATTCCTTCATGTCTGCTGCTCCATATTTCTGGAATAATCTTCCTCCGAACCTTAAGACCACCAAGACCCTGCAGTCCTTCAAGAAAGGACTCTACGATCATCTTTTAATTAGCAATCATTAATTTCTGCATTTGCTTTGTACCTCTCTGCGTTATTTTCACTCTTTTGCTTTGTATCTTGCTACCTTATTTGCTTACTTATATGCACTATTTAGCTTCACCTATACACTTTCTCAATCTTTTTCTTATACACTCTATTCATTACTGTATAACTTAATTTTTCTGCACTGACTGCTCTTATATATCTTTTTCTAATGTTTGTCAATTTCTGTATAATACTGGACCAGCGCCTGAGGGGATTTTATCCCAGGGCGCCTAATAAATGTCTCTCTTTCTCTCTCTCTCTCCCTCTTTCTCCCTCTTTCATCTCGAACGCTCGCGCTCGGTGACATGACCCCGAAACTCCTTGCAGCTATCCTGGCTGACCGACTCCTCAAGTAGTCGATTCGTAATGAGCGATTAAGCCGTTCTCAGAAGGGCTTCCTGCCGTGCAAGGGGTGCTACGAGCACAACTTTGTTCTGCAGGAGGTCCTGAATGACGCTCGCAGGGGGGGCCGCCAGGTGGTGGTGGCGTGGCTCGACTTGACCAATGTATTTGGTTCGGTACCCCATGCTGCTATCCGCCGTGCTCTGGCAGAGGCCGGTGCTCCTTCGGCTCTCCGTAACATAGTGGAAAGCATGTATGACAACTGCACCACCCGGGTGCGCACCGCCAACGGACTCACCGAACCCATCAGAATTCAAGCGAGGGTAAAACAAAGGTGTTCGATGAGCCCCGTAGCGTTTAACCTCGCCGTGGAGCCGATCCTCCGTGCGGTAGTAGGCTCTCCAACGGGTTACACGCTCCATGGCCATCGGCACCAGATATTAGCTTATACTGACGACCTTGCTCTTGTTTCAGATTCCACTGAGGGTATGATCGATTTATTGAGAGAAGCAGAGGCTGCGGCAGGTGGGATTGGACTCCGGTTCAACCCTGCGAAGTGCGCAACCCTACATCAGGACTGCAGAGGCACCCGCAGGGTCACACCCACCAGCTTCACCCTTCAAGGCGGAAACATCAGGGCCCTGGCAACCGACGAGTCTTACGAACACCTCGGAGTCCCCACCAGCTTCCAGGTAAAGCAGACTCCGCTATTAAAGATCGACTATCTTCTCTAGGATCTCCGGACCGTCGACGAGTCTCTTCTGACACCCTGGCAAAAGGCTGAGACCGTGGGTACCTTCTTGGTACCACGCCTTGACTTCTTGCTGCGGAAAGTACTGGTGGAGAAAGGCCCCCTAAAGGAAGCAGACAAGATTATTGAAAGCCTAGTCAAATCTTGGCTCCACTTACGTCAGCGCCCCAGCGCCGAGCTGGTCTACCTCCCCCCCAGCCGGGGGGCTGTGGCCTGCTCCCACTAGCAGACATGATCAATGTCCTGCATGCGGTAGCGAAGAAATCAGGTAGAGACCCGAGAAACCAAGACCTCGCAACTTACCTCTCCGGCTCGCTGGAGGGGGAGTTCGCGCGCGACGGGGGAAGGGGGGGGGGGGGGGACATTTCTTAGCTATGGACGAGGGCTCGGAATGCGACCCGGAGATCCAAGGACAGGATCGCAGCTACATGGAAATACTCCGAAATTAGAGAAGAGCTGGTGGTGACGATGAGGGGCTCAGGCGACAGGGAGACGAAAATGTCACCAGAATTACGCGAGCAAGTTATCCGCCAGCTGCGGACGGCAGTGACGGAATATTACTCGTTAAGACTTAAACGTAAGCCGGACCAGGGGAAGGTATTCCAGGTTTCGGCACGGTCAAACGTGTCGAACCACTTCTTGCGAGGTGGCAGCTTCACCCGCTTCGCTGATTGACGTTTTATCCACCGTGCGCGCCTCGATGTCTTACCCCTTAACGGGGCGAGACGTTGGGGTGACGGGGATAGGCGTTGCCGGCGCTGCAGGGGAGCCCTAGAGTCCCTTCCCCACGTCCTTTGTCATTGCCGGCCGCACTTGACGGCTTGGCAGCCTCGAGTAGCGGTCTCTGCGATCGTCGTCGGTGCCCTCGGCTCATCGGATCCAGCCGACGAGCCGGTTCTGAAAATCCTACGAGTAGGATCTAAATACACTAGCTTAATACGCCAGCTCATCGTGTCGGATACCATCAGATGGGGTAGGGATACATATGTAGAGCACGTGTGGGGGGTTCGTTAATATAGAGTCGAAAACGAACTTCCTGCGGACGTCCCGAGGCTGGCTCGGGACTAGAACAATTAGCCTTTTTATAAGTTTGACCGAACAACGTACTCTACTTCTATATTTTCATTTATACTCGTATCCTATGACGAACACGAACTGTGATAAATTTCACCTGACTTAGAACCAGCGCTGGTCCTTATTTTATATTACTGACAATCCATACTTAGCGTACCTGACTCAGGACCAGCACTGGTCCTATACATATAATTTAACCAAAAAAAACGAGCACGGGTAAGAGGTCAGAGTCTGGCTATTATTTATACAACCTATTTAATTTTATTTTATTCTATTCTATCTTATTTATAAAACCTATTCAATTTTATTTAATTTTATTCTATTTTACTTACGCACTCTATGGTCCCGGCACCCTTTACGTGCGGGGACTGGCGACCAGTATTTTAACCTCGATTGACTACCAGACTCTGGCCACCAAAATTTTATGACTAAAGTTTTATACAACTTAGATTTCATTTATTTAATAGCCTCGCCCCAAAAGGGTATATTTTGTACTGATACCCCCGGGCAAACGTTTGTAAGCTCGAGGGACCATGTTTTGTTTAATAAATGCCTCTTTATCTGTTCTTATCAGCTTAATATCTGATACGCCCCGCATTGCAGTCAGAATATTGAACTGATTTTTGGAAGTTGGCGGAGTTTCTAGAGCTTGCTCCGACTCTGCCGCGGGTTGGCCCGGCATTGCAGTGCCGCTGGGTTCGGCCCATTTAATATATTATAAAATTATACTCCGCCAACTTCTCAAAATCTCAACATAATTGTGTGTTAGGTGGTTTTTTGTATTTTTATTTGTGTGACCGGCGAGAAGCGATCAACCCGGGAGCGACGCGGGACTTAGGATTTTCATCGCAGGTCGCGGAACTCTTCTGGAGACTTGGTGCTTGCTGCGTAGTCGTGAAGCAGGTAAGTGGTTAGCTTTATTTCTTCTTTCTTTCTCTCTCTTCCCCGGCAAGGGTGACGTCGTGGTGGTGCCCTCTCTTGCCTCTCACGCGTCTACCAACGGCCGTTAGACACTTTCCCGACCTACGCTAACTCACCTGTCACGGCGTGCCGCCATCTTGACTAAGCTATTAGTTCTGAAGGTACGGCTCGTGTACAGGTAAGGGCTAAGCCTTACCTTCCTAAAACGCACTGTTGAGAGTCTCTATCGTCGATTCATTTCTTGACTCCGTCAAACGAGTCTGACGGGTCACGTTAAAGTCAACTCGAGACAAGTGTAAGTCTCGCAGTGCAGATTAGCTGAATTGCATGATCCCGTCAGTCAGCGAGTCTGTTCAAGGCAGATGTCTATAATCATCTGATTCGAAAATCTCACAAGTCCTAACGGACACGGTGCTACCACCCCGCGGTGAGCGGTCAAGATGAGTAGTGACAACCATCACCTTTGACGCAATGAACCAACGGTTATCCGCCCCCTCTGGTCGGTTACTCTCCGACCGCTCCAGAGATAATACCGACTGTCGCTATTTTTCTTCTTATCTTTCAATCCCTCTTTACTCACCTGCTTTCTTCTCTATTACCCTCCTTCATCTTTTCTTTCTAACCTCCCACTGCCAGCGGAGCCACCACAAAGCAGCACCATGGTAAACGACAATAACAATAATAATTATTTTAATTTATTTATAGAATACCCGTTTCCGGAGGAGTTTCGTTGCCCGCAATGCTACAATTATAATCAGGGCCGGAGAACCGGAGGTGTGTACAAGTCGCACTTGGACCTGCTTAGACACGCTAAAAAATACCACCCGGGCTTTAATGTTATCCACCGATGCGGCGTGTGCGGCGAAGCTGGTCGAAGAAAGTACCCCCTGAAGCATGTGAAGCTGCACTACGCCGCACGGCACGAACATCAGACAGCAGGTCCGGGGGCGACTGTACCTCCCACGTCGCAACCATCTAGCCGTAATTTTAATCCTAATTCTAATACTTCGAGCCGAGGGAGGCTCGATAATTTTATATCTCTAGCGAGACGGAGTGGAGAAGCTGCTGCGGTGCCTGAGCGAAGGCGAGGGGCGACTACCACCAGCGCCAACGAGGGCTCGGAGTCACGATGTCTCACCCAAGTCCGACCAGCGGCGGCGACAATGACAACATCAAGATGCGGGGCCAACTCCACTCTGAGCCCCACCGCAACAGCAGCGACGATGACCACGACGACGACGACGACAAGGACGACAACTAACCTGTCACGGCCTGCAGAGGCCTCGCACCAGGCGGCGGCATTACCAGCAGCCGGGTCTAGCACCGCCACTACCAGCTCAACCAGTCCACCGGCAGCGGGGGGCCGCATCTGTTCCCCCCGCGAAGCCCCATCCTTCTTTCATGCAGGGCCTCATACTAAAAGATGAAGATCCAGCAGCGTGCCGGTGGAAGCACGACTACCAGCAACGAGAGCAGCGGTGCCAAAGCCCGGCACAAGACGAAGAATCACCCCGGCGGCCACCAAGGCAAGATCGCCCGCCGCCACACCACCACCCACACCGGCGGGTAGCGCAAGACGAACACCAGCTACCACCACCAGCGGCAGACCTACTCTTTCGGGGTTGAGAAGGACGGCTACCTCACCCATCTATGCAGCCGTCTCAGCGGGCAACGCCCGACCGCTCCAGGCCACAGGAGGTACGAAAGGGACACGCCAAGGGCTGCGGTCTAACAGCAGAGCCACATCCCTCCCGCCAGGGGTGGCGAGAGGTTTCCGCAGCCCTCCACCGAGGCTGAGGCGGGGCCCAGCAGATCTACATACCATCAGCGAGGAACCGAGGGCCCCGGCTAACGAAGACATCTGTGCCCTGACGCTTCCTGTGACCCTCACCACCACCACAATCACCACCACCATCTCCGGGGGGCCAGTGATGACCCCTCGGATCCAAGGAGCGGTAGGGTAGGTGAACACCGCCGTCCAGCCACCGGTGGTACGACAATTACTTCCACCGGTGGCCATAATAGGGGTAGCGGGGCCATCCACGGAGGCCCATACAACAACAACATCACCGAGGCGCAGCACTATCACCTGCCAGAGCGCAATGCCGTAGCAGGTAGCCACAGGAAGGGCACACCGACACTACCGACGCGGGCCAGGGTCGTCGGAAGACTCGTCGTCCGAAGAGGAACTGCCGTCGTCCGAAGAGAAACTGCCGTCGCCGCCAGCAGCACCATCAAGAGCGAAGCCGTCTTCTACTACAGCGCAGGCAATCCGCAGCAGCACGAGCAATAGGAACTCTCCTAGGTCTTCTAAGAAAGATCTCGGGGCTGGTCTCCGAGCTCCCATAGGGAGACATACTTAAAATAATAATATTAGTTCCAATAGTTTGAATTCAGAAAACTCAAATAACAATAATAGATTTAGTGCACTTTCAGATTTCCCTTTAGGTAATGATTCTTTTGAAATTTTTACAGGTACGCCTCAAACGTGCTCTACGGGGAAGTCGAGCCGCAGGGGAAATAGGAATGATTCAGTAAGGGTCGAGCTTTCAAACAGTACTAAGGGGGTGGAATCAGGGGGAGGTAGAGAAACTCGGCGACGCGCACCTGGTAATGGTAAAGGGGGTGGAGCATCGGGCTTCCTGGAGCGGGCGGCCTGCCCTGTGAGTAGTCACGGATCAGCAGCGGTCTCTCGACACCCACCGACTCCAGCGCAACAGTCGCCGATGGCTGCTGGCCAGGCCCTCCGTCGGCGGGAAAATCCCCAGCCTCGTGCTGAGGACGAACCGCCGACCGAGAGGGACTTGCTGGTTGGCATGGCGGAAGCGGTTGCCAGTTTAGAAGATCTGAAGGGGACGGCGACGCAAGTCGCTGCTCTCCTCCAAGGCGCTGGAAAGCTGGTAGGCGTCCTGAGGAGTAGGGAATGAAGGCCGGACCAACGCCGAGAGGGAAGGGGACGTGGAACTGGTCACGGGCGCGGTGCGAGGGATCGCCGGGATCGCCCACAGCCACAGAAACACCAGCAGCAGCAACAGCCGGCCCTTCCGGGCAGAGGCGATCGGGTGAAGGAGGCAACTAGAATCCAGAAGTTGTTTCGGGCTAACCATCGGCGTGCGGTCCAGAAGGTGCTCCTCGGACGGTCTCAGCACTGTCAAGTGTCTCGGGAACGTATCGGGGGGCACTTCCGGACCATCCACGCACCGTCGGTGCCACTCGGAGCACAGCCTCCTCTTCCGTATGGGCCTCTGGACGAGGTGAGCAGCGATACTCTGACTCGGCCCTTCACAGTGAGTGAGGTAGACCGGCGGTTACGGCGGACGTCAAACTCCGCGCCTGGACCCGACAGTCTTACTCACGATGATCTTAGGAGGGCGGATCCAGACTGTCGTCTGCTCACTGCACTTTTCAACACCTGTCTCCGTATGAAGTTGATCCCTTCTGTCTGAAAGGAGTCCATTACTATGCTGGTGCATAAGAAGGGTGATTGCGATGATCTCTCGAACTGACGACCACTCGGGCCTGGCGATACGACCCCTAAAGTCTTCACCGCAGTCTTAGCCGACCGACTGTTTACGTAGTCGTTCCGGAACAATCGTCTAAGGGCTTCCTTCCGTGCGAGAAGTGCTACGAGCACAACTTCATGCTGCAGGAGGTCCTTAACGACGCTCACAGGGGGGGCCGTCAGGTGGTGGTGGCGTGGCTGGATCTGACCAACGCGTTTGGTTCGATTCCCCACGCTGCTATCTACCGTGCTTTGGCGGAGGCCGGTGCTCCTCCCGCTCTTCGGAATATCGTGGAGAGCATGTATACGGACTGCATCACCCGCGTGCGCACCGCTGAAGGACTTACCGAACCCATAAGAATACGATCGGGGGTTAAGCAAGGGTGCCCGATGAGCCCTGTGGCGCTTAACCTCGCGGTGGAGCCGATCCTGCGTGCAGTGACTGACTCACCCACGGGTTAAACGCTTTACGGACATCGGCACCAGGTATTAGCATACGCGGACGACATTGCCCTAGTTGCCGACTCCACCGAGGGCATGTAAGATTTATTAAGAAAGGTGGAGGCGGCAGTGGGTGGGATTGGACTTCGGTTCAACCCTGCGAAGTGTGCAACACTGCACCAGGACTGCAGAGGCACTCGCAGAGTAATGCCCACCCGCTTCACCCTCCAAAACGAAGGAATTAGAGCCTTGGCAGTCGGCGAGCCTTACCAGCACCTCGGAGTACCGACCGGCTTCCAAATCAAGCAGACTCCACTGCTAACCATCGATGAGCTTTTCCGCAATCTTCGGGCCGTCGACGAGTCTCTTCTGACACCCTGGCAGAAGACTGAGACCGTGGCCACCTTCCTGGTACCGCGCCTCGACTTCTTGCTGCGGGGAGCACTGGTGGAGAAAGGTCCCTTAAACGAAGCTAACAAGACCATAAAAAGGTTAATGAAATCTTGGCTCCACTTGCCTCAGCGCGCTAGCGCCGAGCTGGTCTACTTCTCTCCCAGCCGAGGGGGATGTGGCCTGCTCCCACTTGCAGACATGGTCGATGTCCTGACTATCATTCACGCCTTCCACCTCCTAACGGTGGCTGATCCGATGGTCAGGTCGTCAGCCTGGGCGTCGCTGCGGCATGCGGTAGCAAAGAAAATAGGTAGAGTCCCCGACAACGAAAACCTCGCAACCTACTTCTCTGGTTCGCTGGAGGGGGAGTTTGCACGCGACGGGGGGGACATTTCTTCACTGTGGACGAGAGCTCGGAACGCGATCCGGAGATCAAAGGACAAGCTCGCAGCTACGTGGAAGTGGTCAGAGCTGAGGCGGGAGCTGGCCATTACGATGAGGGGCTCCGGCGAAAGGGAGACGACGGTATCAGCAGAAACACGCGGACAGATCATCTGCCGATTGCGGGTTGCCGTGACTGAACACTATTTTCCAAGATTAAAACGTAAGCCGGACCAAGGGAAGGTATTCCAGGTATCGGCACGGTCAAACGTGTCGAACCACTTCTTGCGAGGTGGCAGCCTTACCTGCTTCGCTGATTGGCGTTTTATTCACCGTGCGCGCCTTGATGTCTTGCCTCTTAACGGCGCAAGACGTTGGGCTGACGGGGATATATATATATATATATATATATATATATATATATATATATATATATATATATATATATATATATATATATATATATATATATATATATATATATATATATATATATATATATATATATATATATATATATATATATATATATATATATATATACAGAGCGATTATGAGGAAAGTGGGCACCTAAATATAGGCAACTCAGATTTTTCACGAAACTCGCATTATCATTGGTCGACCATATCTACTCGACCAATGATGTTGCGAGTTTCTTGAACAAACCGTGTTGCCTATATTTAGGTGCCCACTTTCCTCATAATCGCTCTGTATATATGTATATATATATATATATATATATACATATATATATATATATATATATATATATATATATATATATATATATATATATATATATATATATATATATATATATATATATATATATATATATATAATGTAACACTTCCAACTTTTGGCCCTCACCCCAGTGAAGATCAACACCATCTAGCAGACAACGGGTACGAATGATCAGCTTCGATAGCCAGTCTGACATCACTGGGGCGTCAGACCGGCTATATAAACAGCAACAGCTAAGACACAGCACTCAGTCTGATAGCAGAGAGTCTACAGCTGTTTCACAAAAGTAATAAACCGAGCGACAGAAGCAAAGCGCTTAGTCGACTCACAGCTAGATCATAACTTTAATTCAAACTAAGCAGAGCGCTTATTCGAAAAGTAGTTTCAATATCAATTCATTGTTATAGCCTAAACTAAGGATCAAAGCGATCCTAGTTTATTCTATTAAATATAAAAGAGTAGCATCATTCGCAAAGCGCGATAGTGTTCCAAGATAGTTTATTTACGTTTGAGACGGACAAAATCAAAACAAAACAAAATCACAGTCACACACTCTCGGGTAAATTAAACAAACAAACGATGCTAACTTCACGGCAAACGCCAAAAACCAAAGAACCTTGTAAATAGAAAAGTAGAATAAGTTAGATTATAAATAAAATTCATTCAGTCATTAACATTAATATAATTATATTGTGCTTGCTTTTCTCTCCTTGCAGTGGGTCGCGAAAAGGGGAAATTGTTGTAAGTAAAATCAAGCTAGAGTGAGTACTGGTGAACCAGGTGGTGCAAGATAGCGGTAGCGCGAAAGCCTTCCCCGAGTCTTCGCAGACTAAGTGGGTTGCTAGTACTTACGCCAGAAACAGGCCTGTCGTGGCAAAAGCCTGTCCGGTTCTGTAGGGTGATATTAGCGATAAAAAGATTGCTAATATTCACGAATTCGGAACTTAGAATCAGTAGCTAGCAGTGGTACTGGTTGATCGGTTGAGAACTCAACAAGGTCGACCCGGATCCACGCCAGAAACGGTCACGAGGTGCGAAAGCTAATCCTGATCCGTAGGGACGTAGGTTTGGGGGAATCAAAGGGGAAACGGTCCTGTCGTGGCGAAAGCCTGTCCAGATCCGTAAAATTAGAAAGTCAAGTTATTTGAAGGGACGGGTAGTGATTCACCCTTTCAGAAGTCTTAATAATACCCCTATTAGGATAAAGAATCTTAGAGTAAAAATTCGGTACTGCTCCGGCTCGAGAAATCGTGCCGGGAAATTACCGAAAAGTTACATTTGGCGCCCGAACAGGGACTTCTGAAAAAACAGTAAAATCATCAAAATCACTAAAAATTCAAATCATTTAACTTAGCTTAACTTAAAAAGAAATTTCAACACTTAAATTCATTCTTTAAAATCTTTTATTAAAATTTTCAAATTTATTGCCCACTTGGAGACAATAAAAATTTCAAAAAGGGTACAAAGGACTTTTGAAAGGATTCGTAATATTGGGAATTAGAAAAAGAACACTGCAATGGAAGAAAAACAAAAATTAGGGACCGGTGTGAGGTCTAGGGGGCCGTCACCGAGAGATTCGAGTAGAGCATCTGGTATTGTAGCTCAGGATTCATCATCTGTAGAAATTTCGAGATCCGAGCAAACAGGCATGATGTACGAAATTATTCAGGCTTTAAAACGTCTAGAACAGAAATTAGACAAAAATACTAAAGAAATGGAACAGAGTCACAGAAATCAAGTGAAACCGCGATAACTATTATCGACGAAAAAGTCGAATAGCATATTATTGAAGTAAAACATCAAACGAGCAAATTAGATTCGAAATATAAACTAGTATTAGACAAGTATAACGAAAGTCTTACCGAATGTCATTCCAAGATAGCAGTATCTGAAAATACAATAAGAGAAGATATTAGAGAAAATTTCGAAATATTAAATAAACAAATTGTCGAGGGACAAAGCTCGCAAGCAGAAAAGGTTAGGGAGGTAGAGGTTAATCATAATAGATTTAAGCTCGGTGTAGAAGCCGAATTAAGAAGGTTAAAACGCCAGCCAAACCAACCAGGAGCAGTAGAGCACTCTAGTTTAGCCGTAATGGCAAAACAAATAAAAATGCCAACATATTCAGGAAAAAGCGGTGAAAAACCTACCTATTTTCTTCGGGAAGTCGAAGAATATTTTGAGTTCTTTAACGTAGATGAGGACACTCGCATCCGATTAATCGGGCAATGTTTAAATAACGACGCTAAAGAATGGTGGATCGCGCGTCGAGACGTCATTGATACCTGGGAACAATTTAAAACACGTTTTAGAGATAGGTTCTGGGGTGAGGAAATACAAAGAGAAATTAGAAAAAACTTAGAGTTTGGTTTTTACTCACAAGATTGAAAAAGGATGCTGTTTCTAAAAATGTGGAATTATCACTTTATTAGCACTCTCTTTGTTTGGAAGATAGTGACAGACAAAAACAAACGTACATACACTTCCAGGTTACAACTACAATTATATCTTTCGTAGCTGGAATATTATCTTTCCTTTCAAATCTCGGAGCACTTTTTCTCTCAAAATATCTTCATCGAGGAAGTGCTTTTCGCAAATGAAACTATTTGGTTTCAAATCTGTGCCAAATTTTTTGACAGCATTGGCCCAATCTTCGAACACACAGGGATCCTTAGGAGCACGAAACACGGAGGGTTTTTCCGTCAGCTCCTAAAGATCCGCTCCGGCAATTGGGCATACAACAGCAATTGACCATTTGTTGTTTTTGTTTTTTAATTTGCCGCAGAGACCGAACACGGTCAACTTTCGCAGAATACTGTCTGCTAGATCGACGCCATTATTGTTTACATATCATCCTTCTAGGCGCGTGAGGCCCCTGGCGGATTTTCGCCGTACTACCACAAAATAATCACAGCGACCCAGGGCCAGTCGGACCACCTCTTATTCTTACACCGTGGAAGCAGCCGACACAGCGGGAGGAGATAAAGCCAAGTTCTCACGGAAAACAAAAACAAGTAGGACAATCAGAAGATTGATACTATAGGTCAATACCGAAGTACAATCCACAAATCAGAGCGATCGCAGAACAGCAGATAGACGCAAGCGAGTCCAATGAAATCGAAGAGAGTTTTTCGGAAAACCAGTAGGCGCTGTGCCAATCGAGCCATCAACGATCATGGCGCAGCGAGAAATCAAAATACAAGCAGCAAGGATACAAAAACCGATATCCGTAGAACACTTTTTCGAGGACCCATATGAGTATTTGATTCAAGAACGAGACCAATCTGATTATGAATTGATACAGTGTCCGATGATTACTTTAAACATAGGAAATATAGAAGTAAAATCCTTGCTAGATACCGGAAGCCAAGTCACGTGCTTATCAGAAGAATGGTATTCAAATCATAGCAGTAAATTGACAAAACATGAAAAATTGCCTGTGATAGACTTTCACATAGTAGGTGTAACTGGTAGTAAAGCCACGCGAGTAAAAGAGCAGATATTGATCCAAACAACACTAGGGAATTACACAGATTTAATATGTTTTCTAATAGTTCCGAATTTAAAACAAGCTATAATTATTGGTATTGACACGTTACAAAGGTGGAAATCCGATATTGATTTACGAACTAATAAATTAAAATTCAAAATGCCTTCTGGGGACACATCAGTAGATTTAACAAACTCGGAGTATGTTTCAAACAGTCTTAGAGACCAGACCGAACAGAAAACCATCGCATCAATTAGAACTGGCGCTGAAAAGATGACAAGCGATATAAATGAACTGGTTTTAACTGATGATGAGATAACAGAGAAACTATCAGAGTGTGAGGTATTAGACGGAAACAACTTAAAATCATTTTCACAATTGTTAAAACACTACCGAGATGTATTCTACAAAGCTCCAAGGAGAGTATCAACTTATGAACATAAAATAAAAATCTATGAGGATAGACCATTTGTAAAAAGACCTTATCCGATACCTATTTCACAGAGGGAAAAAGTTAGAATGGAGATCGAGAAAATGTTAAACCTCGGAGTTATTGAACGATCATTTAGCGAATATGTAAATCCAATAGTAGTAGTAGCAAAAAAGGGAGGGGATATTAGATTAGTGCTTGATGCAAGACACATAAATAAAATCATAATACCTGACCATGATTGCGCTCAATCTACTGAAGTTCTATTCCAAAAGTGTGGGAAAAATCAGTTCATGTCAAGCTTAGATCTTACGGCTAGTTTCTGGCAGGTTCCACTCACCCAGACTCCAGAAAATACACTGCATTTATGCATGAGGGCAAAACATATCAATTTACAGTTACTCCATACGGATTGAATACTAGTCTTGCGGCATTAATTAGAACATTAGATATTATATTAAAAGAAACAGAACAATTTACGGTCAACTTCGTTGACGACATCCTTTGCCTTTCTGATTCGATTCAGACTCATTTGGTACACCTACAATTACGATTTGAAACATTTCGGAAATATAACTTAACTATAAACTTCAAAAAATCGAAATTCTTTAGGGAAGAAATAGACTTTTTAGGACATAGAATCACTAAAAATGGAATAATGCCACAGCCTGAAAAGATCGAAGCAATCCAAAACTTCCCTACTCCAAAGAATATAAAACAGTTAAAAGGATTTTTAGGGTTAACAAATTACTATAGTAAATTCACAAGACTTTACTCAGACGCAACATTTCCGTTATTAAAATTAGTAAGGAAGGACACCAAGTGGGAGTGGACCGAAGAAATGAATGAGCAGTTTACAAAAGTCAAAAATTTATTTTGCGAATCTATGATTTATAAATCACCCAGATCCAAAGAGGAGGTACTTCTTACAATGCGATGCGAGCAATTATGCGATAGGAGCAGTGCTTTATTAAATATCAGACGATGGTGACGAACTAATAATAAAATTCGCTAGTAGAACCATGAAAAAAGCAGAACTAAACTATTTTACTTCGGAAAAAGAATCATTAGCGATTGTTTTTGCTTTAGAGAAGTTCAGAACGTTTATTATAGGGGCAAAGTTAACGATCCGCACGGATCACAGAGCCTTAACATTTATTTCATCATGCAAATTAGTTAGTTCTAGACTAGCTAGATGGGTTTTATTTATACAAACGTATCAGTTTGATATTGAATATATCAAAGGGAGCGACAATGTAGTAGCTGATAATATATCATAAGTCGGTATCCACCTGAAACAAATGAAAAAGAAGCGTTAGTACAAAACATTCAAATAATAGCGCCGTTAGCAAAAAGAATAGATAACGATCTAAAGAACAAGTTAAAGGGATTCGCGAATTATCAGCGAGCCGATCAAAAGATAAACGACATGATAGAATCAGAAGTGATCATTGATAATCCGAAATTTGAAATAGTCGATAACATTCTGTATCGTCGTGATTCAGAAGGAAAGCTGCAGGCATGCGTGCCTACCGAACTAGAAAAACAGCTAATATCAAAATGCCATGAAATGTATGGGCATCTAGGTGCAGCAAAATGTTACAAGCTATTAAAAGAGGGATTTTGCTATCCGAAATTCGCTAAAAAGATTAGACAGATAATTGCAAGATGTGACCGATGTCAAAGATGCAAGGTGCCTAACCGTTATAGTTATTCGGAAATGCAGAACATAGTGCCAAAGGGAGTAGGCGATCTTTTATCGATCGACTTTTTAGGACCGCTACCTGCTTCTAAGGTCAATTATAAATGGATTCTCGTAACGGTAGACGTGTTTAGCAAATTCGTACGTTTATATCCACTCAAGGCGGCTAACGCGAGATCCACCATCAACAGCATTTTTAACGAATATATTCCGGAGTTCGGTAAACCTAAACGCATTCAGTGTGATCACGGGACGCAATTTACCTGTGTAGAATGGATAAATAAGCTAAACGAAGAAAACATTACGTTAATTTACTCATCTATCCGGCATCCCCAAGGAAACGCAGTAGAACGCGTAAACCGCGAATTAGTAAGATTTTTTAGAACGTTTCTTAGTGATAAGCATACCGCATGGATAAACTGGATCCGAATAATAGAGACGTGCATTAACGAGTCGCATCACGACACCACGGGATTCACACCTTGTGAAATTCATCTCGGTCAGAAGCCTACCAGATTCTGGGAGGATTGGCTGGTAAAAAACCGAGTAGATTTACCTGTAAATATTAAATTAAGATTAGTTAAGAAAAATATAATAAAGCACGGAAAGAGACGCGCAGGATATTACAATGCAAAACACAAGATGACAAGATTTAAATTAGACGATTTAGTGTTAGTCAAAGCACTCAACGTATCAGATACAAAAAATAAAAAAATGGCTAAATTTTTCCAATTATACGAAGGACCATATAGAATAAAAGAAAAAGTAGGAGAAGCGACTTACATTAGTAGATAGGCTAGACGGGTTCTGGACCAACGCGTGTGAGTGCACACGTACACGCACACACACATGCATGCGTCCGGCGTGTCCGTGTGAGGGTGGTGGAGGGGGGCGATAGGATGACGTCATGCTCGCTGATCGCTGCTGGCTTGTTCAGACCTGTCGAAATGACGTCACGCACCCTTAAAAATGGCGGCACGCACCCTTAGTTTGACGTCACACACCCTTAGTTTGACGTCACACACTCTTAATATGACGTCACATACCCTAAAATTGACGTCACACACCCTAAAATTGACGTCACGCACCCTCAATATGACGTCACACACCCTAAAATTGACGTCACGCGTCCTTAATATGACGTCACACACCCTAAAATTGACGTCACGCGCCTTTAATATGACGTCACACACCCTTATTCTAACCCTTGCTTCCAGAAGCTTCCTCAAGGTCAGTTCCTGGAATTTTTCGGCCCCCTGTGAGATTTGATACCCCTGCGAATCGTGTGCAAAAACCTGCAGATGCAAGTCTTGGCTAATGATTCGTGGAATTTTCAAAACAAACGGTTCGTGGAATTTTTGGAACTGTTGGAAGTTTTTGAGGGATCGAGTTACTTTGCGTGTTAAAATGCAAAATTATGATAAGATTCTCAGAAAATTAGTTCTCGGAATAAGCGAGTCTGGAAGGTTCTAGATTTTTTGGGTATTAGTGGAAGGGTTGTCAGCTATAAAAGAACGGAAAATTTAAACTCGAAAATTAGTATTCAACCGATCTTTAAGTGGTGCAGCTTCTTTTCTTATAACGTCTCCAAAAAAAAAAAAATCCGATTTCATAATGGAGATGATGCTAGACGTGCAAGGTTTCCGACAATCTAATAACGAATTCATACCAAAGGAACTCGGTGTTATCACTGTTCAGGCGGACGAAACGGGCAAACAAGGTCTGGTTCGCATCCTCTTCAAACCACCGTGTCCTTGGCAGACATTATCGGCTAAATGTAGAGCTACCAACGCTTGGTTGACGCGAAATCATCATGGAATACCGTGGAATGCTGGTGATATGCCTTACGACGATGTGCAAAAAGTAGTAAAAAAAGTTGTCGAGCGTGCAACTTATATCTATGTGAAAGGAGAGGAGAAGAAAAAGTGGGTCGAAAAAATCATCAACGATGACTCAAAATCTGTGATCAAATTGGGAGAACTGGGATGTTCGAGTCTTCAAATGCTACAGCACATGGAAGTGATTGGTTGGCACGAGGACGATCACGGGAACGTGCCCAGGTATCAGTGTGCTTGGGAAAATGTTCAACGACTGAAAACTTGGTATTTGGAGAACTGTACTGGATCCCTTCATAAATCATTGCACATATACCTTCAAGTAGGGAGTTTGAGACGAATGAAAGCGGAAGACATTGCATTTTTAACAAAGGAATTCATCCTCATCTACGGTAGAGACGTCATCGATGAGGTGTGGGACAAGCTATCGGAGGCTATGAAGAAGGATAAAGACATCGCAGGCTGCCGAAAGTGTCAAATACATTATTGTTCGCTGAACGATGAGTTCGATGGACCTACTCCTATGATTAAAAATTGTCCACAATGTAAAATAAATCGATAAATTTGTATATTCAACAGTGAATGGTTAAATAAATATTGAAATAATTTACAACAGTATTAATGCTGATTTTCTTCATGTAACCTCTCAGATCTCCATCCTTGTCTCTCCCGCTTAGCTTACTCTAGAGTAATTAGATACCGCTGAGCGGCATAAAGGCTGGTAATGATTAAGACGACACATATATACATTATATATATATATTGAAAAAAGCTTATCTGTAGAAATACATTAATGTACAGTTTGAATGATTATGTACAGACTTATACTAATTTCTTTACTCCACCACTTATAGGATTGTATTCGACTACTCGATCGTGTAAGATTAAACAATAGGCTGACGTATCAGTAGGAAAGTTTTCTTTGGCTTCAAACTCTAGACGAACGTCTACAGGTCCAAACTTGAGAGACTCGTTTTGTTTCGAACAGTCAATGACGAATAGGGGAGCGTACTGTAGAAATTCACTCTTCTTCAGCAATGGTTCGGGTTCCTTGCCGTAATAGGAGGTTTGGAAATTTGCAAACATCTCGTACAACATAGCATACTGATTATGACTCATATCGAGATTCAGGTTCCCGTAGGGATAACATTGAGAATTCAGGAAGAGCTTAACATCGGTGATATTGCAGTGATCGAAATGGCTAGCGTTTTTGTTTAGCTTATTCTTCCGGCTTGTTTGGAAACCCAGTATGACGTAGCGAGGTTTCTCCAGCTGAGTCGACGTCTTAACAGTCCAAACGTGTTTCGAGGTGGTGGGCAGTACAGGGTCCTCGTACAATTCCCAATTACGAAAACTCATTGAGATCGGTGCATCTCTCTCGATGAAATTTAATAGCTGTATTTTTCGCTCGTCCGAGAGCTTAACATATGGTAACAACCATTCTACTTTATCGATCAGGATTTTGAATTCCTCTTCTTGAGTTTGCAAAACCGCGTTCGCATCGGTCTTCGAACGGGTCAGGATCAACTCGTGCTTGGCGTTGACGATTATCTTGCGATAGTCTTCGACGAACCCTAGCATCATCTTCAACGGTATGCATACGTCGAAGCTACCATCGGCATGGCTTGCATTCATATTAAGCCAACCAGCATTCTCCATCATCCAATTCTGGCCAGGTCTCAAAGAAGGGTAACCTTTCATAAGACTGGTGAGACCGACGTTCTTGCTCCTATCGATCTCAATGGCATTCATCTCGTACCGCATTTCCTCAAACAGATGACAAACAGCGTTGTTGACCAGTGTTGCGGTAGTCGACAGAGATCCATCGGCCTTGACTATCCTCTCATACACATGCAATGAACTCTTGCACGGTAATACGCACAGGTCTTGGTGTTGAACAGCGATACGAATCTCGTCACTGTTATTAAAACTCGATGAGGCATAAGGCTTGTGTGCGTGAACCTCGTAATGTGCGATAGACTCGTCAAAGGCGACGGGTGTTTGAATGTCTAAGATTTCCTCCTCCATGGTATACAGCGGATGGCACAGGTACAAGCAAATCGTACTCTTACTTTGCGAAAATTCCTCTTCCAAAAGGTGTGACCTTGAGACCTAAGCTTTTCAGAAGCAGCACGTTCTGAGATGTCAGCTCTTTGAGAACTGGTTGACGACTGACTTGTTCAGGACATCTCACCTTACTAATATAACTATTTCTGTTATATACTATTCCCATTATTGAGCCTTGATATGCAACCTTACAGTTATAACCTCTCCACGGAAATTGACCAAATCCCCGTTTTGATCGACTATACGGAGTTGAATATGATCTATTGTCCTTACGGTGACTGGCAGGTAAATGACGTGAGACGGTACTTCAACGATCTTATATCCGGGTGGAACGACGGGAAAAAATTCATGAATGGTGTGTACTTTGCGCTCATTGACGTAGGCACCCGTTGTAATATTACACTCGACTCGCAATGCGTTTACTTTGAGAATAGTCACGGGAAGGTCAGACTGGTGAACTTTATCTGGTTGCAGAACACGTGGAGTGAAACCTAATAGGCTGCCTATAGAATCGTCTGGTACAAAATTTACAGGGTGACTGCATTTAATTTCGCTACACAGTGTGTTATTATTCGGTTTGATGTTGATGGTGATACCCTTATTCAATAATACACCCTGTACATAGCTCTCTATATCCTCTATTTCATAGCTGCCGGTGGGTATAGTCACTACTTCTTCGCCTACGTAAATCTTGTTATGACCAACGTCTACGTTAGGAATCGAATTAAACGTCAGTAATTCAACGAGACCTAGGGAGTAATTCTTTAGAGGGGAAAGTTCAATAGGGGGAAAGTACTGACTCTCGAGGACCGAGGAGTTCTCTGATACGGTTAGTGTGTACGAATCGTCCATGCCTACTGCGAAAGTCGAACTGATTTCGAGGAATTACGTCGCATGCTTATATAGAAACTCGAGACACAAGTGGCCGCAGTTGAACGTATCGTAGTCTTGATATCTTTCATGGTTATATTTAACGCTACCAACACCAAGGTATCTGACGAGGTCCGACGGTGGACGAAGGTTACCGAAACTGTCAAAATAAACAACTTCGTCACCGTTCTTTCGGTACGCGACCCAATGTGTACCGGGGCCATCTTTATCATCTAGATTCACGATCGCCGATTCACGCCTACGCGGTCCGTCCTTAGGCAAATCGTTACGCATAAAGACACCGCGAAAATGCGGAATGTTCAGGGCCGTCACGTACTTTAACAGGTCCACGTCAGTTAGCGCCCGTCGCGGTAGCGTCACTTTTAGTTTTTTGACTGTTCTTTCAGATGAATTCCTAAACCTTTCCTGTACGGTTTCAGATGAAGCCCCTTGCCTAGAGCGATAGCTTCCATAGTTTTGTTGTGCCGTTGACTCTCTTCCAATCGTCTCTTGGCGGAGCTTGCGTCATTCACCGCTTTTGCGATACCTGCTGCACCACCAGCCAACGCGCCCGTAGCACTGAGCCCGGCAAAAAGGGGTATGAGGAACGGTAAAAAGCCGCCAACTTTAGATGGAACAGGTAGAATCCGTGGAGAACGTACATTGCATCTACCACCGGCCTTTCTAACAGCGCCTCGTGCATCCTTCAACGCAGACTTGATGGCTACTTTTGCAGTTTTGCCGGGAACCATGGACCGTTTGGCGGCATCGATAACCTTTCTCAGTACCACCGGCTTCCGGATTCCCATGCCAAGCTTAGTTTTCGCCTTCATCGCGTTCGTCACTGCCCAAGCGGCTGCTTTCTCACCGATATTTGCGTCTGTGGCAAGTACCCGTTTCCAGGCTCTTTCAGCTAAAATCTTATCTGCCGCACTTCTAGCTTCAAGATTGTCTCGATTCTTTGAGTAGGCGATATCGTGTTCCTTGCAGGCTGCGTCGAGAGGATTTATTCCTGAATTGCCTCGTGCGAGTCTTTTCGCTAATTTGGTACCAGGTCCGTAGTACTGATAACCGGGTAGATGCAACTCTACCGGAAGACTGTTGATAATCCTGTTGACCAAACCTTTCCCGCGACGCTTACGAGTGCCTGTCTTGGTTTTGTGCACGATCATGTCGACGATCTGTACGCGAATGAGGAATCATCTTTATAAACGCGATATTTATACTGTTTGGCTTCGGTCAGAGTCGAGATGAGGTTCGAGAAACAACCTATCAAGCTACCTGTAATGAATTTCGACAAAGTCGTGCAACGGGATGTCGGAACTGAAAAACGGCACGGTGATTTGCTGCCAAACAGCGTTCGCGCGGTATTTTGCGGACCGTCCAACTGCGGCAAGACTAATGCCCTGCTCACGTTGATAACACATCCTAACGGTCTGCGATTTGAAAATATCTACATCTACTCAAAATCGTTGAATCAACCCAAGGACAAGTTCCTTCAGCAGTTAATCGAGGGTGTAGATGGCGTCGAGTACTTTCCGTTTGACGAGCATGAACAAGTAGTTGTACCGAACGACGCTCTACCCAATTCGATCATCGTCTTTGATGACGTAGCATGTGAGAAGCAGGATAACATCAGAGCTTTCTTCTGTATGGGGAGACACAAGAATGTGGATTGCTTCTATCTTTGTTAGACCTATGCCCGCATCCCTAAGCATCTAGTGCGTGACAATACCAATCTTTTAGTCCTATTTAAGCAAGATGAGATGAATTTGAGACACGTGTACGACGATCATGTAAACACCGATATGACCTACGCGCAGTTCAAAAACTTGTGCTCGGCCTGTTGGAACACCGATAAATACGGATTCATCGTGATAGACAAGGACAGTGAGATAAATGAGGGTAGATACAGAAAAGGATTTGACTGTTTCGTGAGCATAAATGGAGAAAATTCAGGAGAGTAGAATCAGTAGCGTTTTAGATACAGCTCGGTCAACATGCAGGGTATTCACGAACAAAAAGAAGTGTTGCGTCATATCGCTAGAGCCAACGCGGCGATTCGACGTAAACACCGA
The DNA here is from genome assembly GCA_963924015.1 of Macrophya annulata. Taxonomy (NCBI): domain Eukaryota; kingdom Metazoa; phylum Arthropoda; class Insecta; order Hymenoptera; family Tenthredinidae; genus Macrophya; species Macrophya annulata. Next base: position 10,461,922 of record OZ001263.1, read on the forward strand.
ATGATAAAATCGGGCAAAGAGATCGCTGAACAGAAGATGAGCGACGTTTTTAAACCGGTGGTCACGCCGTTGAAAGAACTGGTGAAGGTTTCTCAGACGGCTGCTAAATCCATCAAAGAAGAGCCGGTTATAGAAGAAGAACCCGCGAAAGAAGAGATAAACCCGATGAAAGAAGAAGAACCTGGAGTAGATGATTCCTATTCGACAGCAGATGAGGGAGAGGAAATGGATATGACTCTCCAACCAACGGATGAGCAATCTTTAGTAGAACAGGAGGCTCCCAATGACTATCTTCAATTGTTTCGAGATGAGAATATAAAGATGAAGGATCTAGATAACGTGTACGGTGTACGCGTACTCGCTCACCAGAAGTTAATGATGGGTGACTCGCCGATAAGTTTTGGCCATGACGTTATTCATATCGGAGACATGAGTTTTAAAAAGACCAAAGGCTTGTTGGAATTGTTATTCAAAAAGATACCTGATGAGACCTACGTGACCTCTAATGATATCCAAACTTATAAACAAATCGTACTTGGTACAAATGCACATCGAAAATACTACCAGGCTGGTAAACCTGTTCGGGAGTTGAACAACTACAAGTTTAAAAAATTCATCGCGCCACCGTTTACCGTACCACGCACGGGTAAAGGTGTGCTACCAGAGTTTATGGTTGCTCGAGAAGGTAGAGGAACGGATTACGTTCACTGGGACGACCCCAACGAGCTGGTAGACCGTCTCCGTTTGCTCCTGGCTTCCCAAGCAGCCGGAAACTCGAGTCACTCCAACGAAATCGTATCGATAATCGAAGAATTGCGCGAAGCTGGCATCATTTATTAATCAACCCCTCATCGTTTCCACCATCATTTCCACAATGAGCGTCGATGTGTTTGGACGACAGTTGGACAAGGGTACAGCTGCCAGCAGCCGTGGTCCTCCCGGGATTGGATTCAAATTCACCGCTGACGGACAATACGACATAGATAATAAAAGACTGTCCAACGTGGCCGATCCCGTGCAGCAAAATGACGCTGTTACTATGGAACTTATGCGACAGGAAATCGCCACTGTGAGAGACGAAATCCGCTCAATGATGAACGTCTTGGATTCTCGTATGACAGATACTCTGCGGAACCTCCCGAGTGGTGATATTGAAGCGGTACAAGACTTGTCGATTCGCAACTCCGAGGCCATTTTCAATTTGGACATGAGATTGACAGCATTGGAAAATGAACGAGAAAAAATTAGCGCTCGTGACGGAGCTGCATAAACCAGCCAGGAAGAATTATCAACGTCGTCGTGTAGATGTTCGTGGTTTGGACGAGACCTGGCAAGCGGATCTCGTTGACATGGCTCCGTACGCAGGAGAAAACAAAGGCTACAAATACATGCTCACCGTTATCGATATATTCTCAAAGTATGCCTGGGCCGTGCCAATGAAGAGTAAGACGGGTAAAGATACCGCAAGTGCTATGGAATCTGTACTCGTACAGGGACGTGTCCCGAAGAATTTACACGTTGACAGAGGCGGAGAATTTTATAATTCAAATTTCGACCCGGTACAAGCTCAAAGACTATCAAGATCAGCCTATAGCGGGTGGCTTTTACGAACAGGAACTTCTCAAGGTCAAGAACTCCGACATATACCTGGTGGAGAAGGTGCTCAAGAGACGTGGAAACAAGCTATTTGTGAAGTGGTTAGGTTTCGATAATAAACATAACAGTTGGATAGATAAGTTTGACTTGTAAGCCTTTTATTGAATAAATAAATCTTTAATATACATATATCTGTCTTTATTTCACACCTTATGTACAGTTTATTTACATGTATTATAACCCCATGGAAGCGTGTCGGTAGTATGAGGAAATATGATCCGCTTGTCGTCGTTCCAGCTCAGCGCTATCTTCCTCTGCGTCAGCGTACGAACCTGGTGATTCTTGCTTTGAATTAAATGCTGAGTTTTTATTAGATTTTGATGCTGCATAGCACATTCAATGTAGTCATTCAAAGTTATTGTTTTTAGTGTAGCTCCCTTGACTCCTTTGGCACGTTTCTGCTCTCTTTTTCACCTAAAACCTTGAAGGAATATAATTTAGCCCTTAAACCTATAAACTCGGTCATTATCTTCCCGTTATTTTCGTCTTTCATCAATCCCAATACTTTCTTGTTGACTAGCGGCATCTTATAAACATTCTCCGGAGGATAGTCGGACGTGTCAAATCGATCTAAATCGCGTTTCATTAGCTCGTATATATCGGGTACGGTAAAATGATATATAAGACTATCAGTGTCAGTATACATGAGCTTTGCTCGGTCTCCGAATCTACTTTTGATATAATTATAATGAAAATCGTAAATGTAGGTTTTAGCAAGATCCATAATAGAAAATCCTGCATATATAGGCTTGTTGAATTTAATTTTCGTCCGACTCAATTCAATTATTACCATATCTTCACCGAATGCGGTACAGCTATGAAAGTTTGGCTTAGCGATAAGCGCTCTTGCTCCGTGTCTCCCATCCCACTTTGTAATTAACCGCACATCTCTGTGTTTCCTGACGTTTTCCATTGTTTTTTCGAAAACGGCGTTATTCATAAGTTTATAAAAATTCTTTTCAAAATCGTTATTTGACTTTTTCCTTAATTCGGTATTTAAATCTATATATTTCTGAAGCCACGGTGCTTGTTTAAATTTTAATAACCGATGGATTTTCTCTAACTTCATACCCAAACTCAAACACTGTTTCAAAACTTTATAGTGAACGACATACCGCTTTTTTGAGAAAAGGGTAGTTGTTAATTTAGTTGCCTTACATCTCGACAGAGGTGGAATGTAATGCTCTGGACACAATGGTAAGTCTTTGTGAGAGTCCTGAAGTTCTCGCGGATATTCTAAATCTTCTTCAAGTATGTAACCTATACGAGATTCGTCCGAAACTGCTAAAACATCGAAACCTTGGAAATTTGACACCCATTCGAAGGAGCTGTACGGTAAAAAGTGACTCATAGCTGCACCATATAAATTATTAACGTCAAAATACATAAGGTACGATTCTTCCTGACGCGGATCGAATGCCGGTCCCATATATCTGTTATTAGCTTTAGCGTATCTGTTCGAGCATTGGGCAACACCGCCTCGAATTCCACTTTCTATAAACAATAACATATCAACGTCGATAAGGAGCTCGAGCTCAACACCCGTGCACTTGAGCATCGCGTCAAAAGATAAACCCGGCGCCGTATAATAATGTAACGGGTCTAAATTATAAGTGGACCAACAATTATTTCTGAAATTTTGAAAAATATCCGCTAAAAGGAGCACATCCGTTTGTAAATACAAGTCTGAATATTGACCCAAAGTTTTGATCTGGAAAGTTTGCCAAACGTTACACGCGTGCAAATAGTCATCCTCCGAAATATCTGAATCGTTTAAATTTGAATGAAATTTTTCTTTTGATGGTAACTGTACTTCTCCAAGGCTTTCCCAACTGTTTACGTATTCGTAGGGAAATACACCTTTTCTCGTCAATAACTGGAATTCTTCGACGCTTCTACAATGCTTACGCGTAATTAATTTCTGCTCGTCATTTCAATAAGACGCTAATTTTTCTAGACTGCCCGGCATGAATCGGAACGAATCAATAAACCTAAAATGTACGGATGTTCCCTTGACACTTTTTGTGAAAGATATATATCTGTCCTTGTGTAATGTACGTACACACGATATACAAACACACGCACACGCACTCGCTCCAACATACACACAGACACATCTGACTACCCAATATCCCGACACCAACAGACAGTCTCGTTCAGGCATCCGATATAAACACTCACTCTGATCTATTGAATAAAGGCTCAACTATATTGCAATGCGAGTATGATCATTTACCCACATAACAATGGCGACGAGGATTAAAAAAGTTACGCGTGCGATATAAATCGGCACAACCAATGGATAAAGTGAAGTGGAGTGAAGTGGAAGAAAACATTCAAAAAAAACAACCAGCGGGTCCGCATGAGACTGTATCATAGCAAATACGAACCGAAATGGGCACGCGCTATTGTCAAACGAAAGACTGGACCACTGTCGTACGAGGTCCAAGAAGAAAAAACCGGATCTATACACAAACGACACATAAACCAGCTGTTAAAAATAAAAGACGAAAGAGAACAACAGAAATCATCAAAGAAGAAAGAGGAAACGAGCGAGAAAAAAACAGAACATCGTTACCCACTTAGAAGTAGAGTACGAAATGAAAACTAAGAAAAAGAAAATAAACATTGTATCTCGATATTTGGCAAAGCAAAAATAAGTTCAAAATGATTTAATTTCGCATATTATACGCTCACTAAGGGGGGAGAGATGTAATGTACGTACACACGATATACAAACACACGCACACGCACTCGCTCCAACATACACACAGACACATCTGACTACCCAATATCCCGACACCAACAGACAGTCTCGTTCGGGCATCCGATGTAAACACTCACTCTGATCTATTGAATAAAGGCTCAACTATATTGCAATGCGAGTATGATCATTTACCCACATAACACCTTGTTAACCGGTAAGAGAGTGACGAGTCCTTCGAAAGCTGTTGCTAACGTTTTAATCAAAAAGTGTGAGTCATAGCCCGATAAGTTATGTAAGACCACCGGAATGATGTGCGAATCCTTGTAATTTAAATTGCAACCTTCATGCGCTGCACCACGATACTTGCCTGTGAAGTGGCAATGATCGCGATGTTTCACGTCTTGAGGCGCGAATGGTTTTTCACAAATGTGACAAGTCTTAGCCGAATCGAATGCTTGTTTTTGATCATGACTCAAAGATTCCATCGGGATCACACACTTGAAATAAGGTTCTAAAGCATGAGCTAAACTCTCCAACTCGCTTACAAACCATTCTATACAATCCTTTCCACGGTTGACTCTAAATTTGGAAACTGAATCGTTGAAGGCGCAATGTAAATAATAAGCAATACTGTACGGGACATGTATTTCATATACCCTTCTATTCTCAGACTCAAATGTATCGTCAACCGGTTGCAAGAGACATTCGAGATCAGCGTAAATACAAAACGGAACATTTTCTTTGTATTTAAAGTTTTTGAATTTCAAGATCTTGTCCTTTTCGTCCGGTAATATTACTTTACATTTATTCAAATTTGCACAATCAAACCTGTGTTTGACTAAACAATTTTCAGACTGAAAATGACTCAAGCATCTATCGCACAACCACGTATGACCCTTATGTTTTGAAATTTGTGAGCTTAACAATCGAGATAAATTTTTGATCCATGCGAAATGATATATTGTATTGTTAGCGTCATCAGTTCCGTTTGACCCGATATTAGATTCTAACATGAGGAGATGGATCGTAGACTTTTCTGATTTTTCTCGACTTAAATAAACGGGTACTATTTCATGATCGTCTATACCGTAAACATTAATCGACAAACCGTTCAATTTTTCAAATTTTGAAATTTTATCAAGACACATGGGAAAATTCAAACCTTCATACCTCAAGACTGAGCTAAAATGTGGGTAAGAAGTCGTTCTACCGACATGATTACCTGCTGGGAACAGAGCTGCTGTGACTGACCAGAGAAAACAGTAGGGATCGTCGTTCATAATATTCACCACCGCCTTCTTATCTTGTATATACTTCGGTAACGCTGTGTAAGTAGATATGCCTCCTCGTAGTGGTACATACTTGTTGATATTCACGGCCAGATTTATAATTTCAGACAAAGACCATCCCGAATCCATTTCCTGGAAGTCTTCGATCTTAGCTAATAATTTCTCCGTAACATTTTCGTCAAACCATTCATCAATATTCGTCGCTAGTAGAATAGCTTCGTTTTTGGTATTGAAGAACTTCATCTCTTCGATAATTTCACCGCTTTTCAGAGTATTGAATTTACAGGACAAAACTACATTTACTTTCAAGTTTCCTTCTTTTCGCAAAATGTTCTTCAATCTTATGATGATTAGCTTTTTTGAGTCATCCAGAAAATGTTTCAGATCTTTGTGCTGCAAATTTGCTATGACCCCCGTTCTTATTCTTCCATTGAAAGCTGACTCCAGATCTTCCCACTTTACCCTATCACTTCTCCGCAATTTCCTTACACCTTCCCCTCTTTTTCGACACTGCTCAAAACGTGCTTTCAATGACTTTAAGATTCCTATTGTAGTCAAAATTCTGATTTTTTCCCCGACCGTTGAAGCCGATTTTCGCAAGATTTTGTTCAAAAGTCTGATGTTTTGAGTCCCGAATCTTATCCATTTTTGTATTTCAGTGGTTGATGATTTCTCTTTCAGAATTTCATAAGCATTTTGCATGATGCTGATGAGCTTAAGACATTTAGCTGCATCCATTTTTGTGTTCACTAATAACAATTGTATGTTGAGAAAGTTTAAACTTGAATGATGCGTTAGTACTGCGGGGTGGTCATTATATAGACCAGCTTCACCGACGAATTCTAAGAATCTTGTAATATGATACCTATACATTTGTTAGTGTAAGAAACCTTTTCATCTAATTTTTTAAAACTCAGACTTACAGCAAGAAAAGTGATAACGGAAGCAACGATAGAATTTGTTTCCTCCGAATAACTCTTTTTCGCAAATGACAAGTTTGCCATTTCACCTACATTATGTTAAAAATTTTCTTGAAAAATATTCTAGAATCTTCGTGAAGCGAAACTTGGTTCACGATTCAACTATCATGGAAGTTTCTAGCGCATTTTGCTATCGTATTAGTTACATCGATAAGTATAGGAGAACGTTCGAGAGTTTTGCGCCACGGTATTTAGTTACGTATACAAATCTTTCGACTAGGACCGGCTCTCGCGCTATCTTATTTACGATTTTAACCCTAAACATGAGGGTATATATGGCGGTCTGATCCATGCACCAGCACGTCAGTCTTACACTACAGTTCATACGAACCAATCGGACAGCCAGTGTCATCGGTGATTTTTTTAGAAAAGTGTCAAGTGAAAAAAAAATAAAACAAAGGTGGGTGTAACATATTGCGATTAATAACAAAAAGTTAATAATTTCGTTTCAAGTTGTGATAGTTGTAATACTCGATTTATTTGTGTCTTTTTCTATTCGATTCATGAATTTTTTAAAATTTTCATGAAAGTTTAACGCAGGTTAGGAAATTAATATTGACTTGTCTTCGAATTTCTTTCAGAAATGTCTGATTGCGTCGTGAGACTACCGGCAGAATGGACAATTAATCTACCACCTTGTGCGATGGAGGAATTAATGGAATCAGTTCGACTGATACTCCAAATAGCGGAGCAGCAGCCTCACAGAACGCTACAGCTAATGGAGTACAGGGGAGTGATGGCGGAGCTACTCCGTCACCCTCAGAGAGGGTGGTGGTTCAAGAAAGTTTAAAACCACAGTCAACGTCATCACCACCTCATTATAACTATCAGATATATAACTAATATCATTCAAAGTATAAAATAAAAAGTTATATATTGAAAATTATTATAACAAATATTCATAATATCATATGACTATCAGATATAACTAATATCATTCAAAGTATAAAATGAAAATTATTATAACAAATATTCATAATATCATATAACTATCAGATATAACTAATATCATCCAAAGTATAAAATAAAAGTTATATATTGAAATTATACTTTCAATCTCATTCTGTTGTACACCCTACTCTAACCAAAATCCTATTCCTTGACGTATATTCGTAGAATAATTTCAAGACTCTGAATAAGTATATTAGTCTTCAGATAAGTATATGTCATTATTTACATCTATTGAGATAGTGTTTGATTTGAATAATGAACACGTAGTTTATTGATAATTTCTTTTATTAAATCATACTCATATACATATAGGTATATTACATAGGTATAGGTGTATCATATATGTATATCACATGTAGGTATATAAAGGTATAGGTGTATCATATATATATATATATATATATATATATATATATATATATATATATATATATATATATATATATATATATATATATATATATATATATATATATATATATATATATATATATATATATATATATATATATATATATATATATATATATATATATATATATATATATATATATATATATATATATATATATATATATATATATATATATATATATATATATATATATATATATATATATATATATATATATATATATATATATATATATATATATATATATAGGTGCATCACATAGGTACATCATATATAGGTATACAGGTATGTATAAAGGTATAGGTGTATCATGTAGGTGTATTATATATCAGATATCATGGTGTGTGTGTGTGTGTGTGTGTGCGTGTAGGTGTGCACTCACACGCGTTGGTCCAGAACCCGCCTAGCCTATCTACTTACATTCTGGATCACCCGATCACTGGAAAAGAGAGGGGGAGGTTCCATGTCAACATGTTCAAGTTATATCTGGATATTGAATAGAACCAAATCAAAGGGGAGGAAAAGGATTAGTCCCTCCACAGAAGAATAGTCACCTGGAAAGAGTATTCAAGGAATAGAAACTAGAGAATTATTATCAGTTATATTCGAAATGGATCTCTATAATTTTGAGTATGGCTATAAAAGTATACAAGACAAGAACACCCAAACGGAAGAGGCAGACTGGTACGGATTCGACGAATCAAATAATCCTATGCGGATTATTGCATCGTCTGGAGTATTTCGAGGAGTCAGGAGGAAGTCACCGGTGCCTGGACAAGGATGGCAGACTCCGAACTCATTTAATAAAAAGAGAGTAAGGAAGGCTAGAAGGCAAAGAAGCATACCAACATCCACGCAAACCAAGGAGCCATCAAACGAAGTTCCAGAACCGACGCCGATCACCTGCAAGGAAAAGCAGAAGATTATAGTATCAATTCCGTTAGAAAAGGTCACTATACCAAGACCAAAGAAAAAGATGTCGTTCAAGGTAGAAGTACCCCAAAAAAAAGTACAAAATCAAGAGACTGAAGGTAGACGAAAAGAAGAAATCCAAGGAGGAGAAGAAAGAAGAAAGGGATCAAATATTATTAAACATCTTTGGTACGCTGGACTTACCAGAAACATCGGAAGATGAAGCGCCGACCACAGATGCACTTAAAGAGAAAGATAGAATACCTACAACACCAGAAATAATATTACAAATCGATGAAATGTGCGCGAGTGAGACACCAGAATTGGTAAGACAATTTGAAGCATTATGCAATAATAACTTACCTGTTTATTTCACCGATTTTGACCCAACTGATCCACTTGGACTGAAAAAAAATATATGAACGGACATAACAACTATACCTACCTGGACATAACAACAATACCTACCTGAGCATACCGATGAACACCTGAAGAACTCGACGACATCTAAACGAAGCAAGAATAAATCCACCATTGCAAAAACTTAGTTTCATCAACTAATTGATCGCTGCAAGAAAGATAAAACATCACCGAACATCAGCTGATGAAAAGGGGGCAATGTAACACTTCCAACTTTTGGCCCCCACCCCAGTGAAGATCAACACCATCTAGCGGACAACGGGTACGAATTATCAGCTTCGATAGCCAGTCTGACGTCACTGGGGCGTCAGACCGGCTGTATAAACAGCAACAGCTAAGACACAGCACTCAGTCTGATAGCAGAGCGTCTACAGCTGTTTCACAAAAGTAATAAACCGAGCGACAGAAGCAAAGCGCTTAGTCGACTCACAGCTAGATCATAACTTCAATTCAAACTAAGCAGAGCGCTTATTCGAAAAGTAGTTTCAATATCAATTCATTGTTATAGCCTAAACTAAGGATCAAAGCGATCCTAGTTTATTCTATTAAATATAAAAGAGTAGCATCATTCGCAAAGCGCGATAGTGTTCCAAGATAGTTTATTTACGTTTGAGACGGACAAAATCAAAACAAAACAAAATCACAGTCACACACTCTCGGGTAAATTAAACAAACAAACGATGCTAACTTCACGGCAAACGCCAAAAACCAAAGAACCTTGTAAATAGAAAAGTAGAATAAGTTAGATTATAAATAAAATTCATTCAGTCATTAACATTAATATAATTATATTGTGCTTGCTTTTCTCTCCTTGCAGTGGGTCGCGAAAAGGGGAAATTGTTGTAAGTAAAATCAAGCTAGAGTGAGTACTGGTGAACCAGGTGGTGCAAGATAGCGGTAGCGCGAAAGCCTTCCCCGAGTCTTCGCAGACTAAGTGGGTTGCTGGTACTTACGCCAGAAACAGGCCTGTCGTGGCAAAAGCCTGTCCGGTTCTGTAGGGTGATATTAGCGATAAAAAGATTGCTAATATTCACGAATTCGGAACTTAGAATCAGTAGCTAGCAGTGGTACTGGTTGATCGGTTGAGAACTCAACAAGGTCGACCCGGATCCACGCCAGAAACGGTCACGAGGTGCGAAAGCTAATCCTGATCCGTAGGGACGTAGGTTTGGGGGAATCAAAAGGGAAACGGTCCTGTCGTGGCGAAAGCCTGTCCGGATCCGTAAAATTAGAAAGTTAAGTTATTTGAAGGGACGGGTAGTGATTCACCCTTTCAGAAGTCTTAATAATATTTCTATTAGGATAAAGAATCTTAAAGTAAAAATTCGGTACTGCTCCGGCTCGAGAAATCGTGCCGGGAAATTACCGAAAAGTTACAATATAAATATATATATATATATATATATATATATATATATATATATATATATATATATATATATATATATATATATATATATATATATATATATACACCGTGTGTTTGTGAATAGGCGCGACAGTATGTCCAGTAGCGGATGTACAGTCGCCCATCGCGTGGGTAATCACGTTATGCGAATTTATCGGTATGGTATAGTAGATCACAGTCTCAGTTCAATCCACGTGATCATTAGCTGCGGAGTCCAATACTTCAATGGCTCACTTGGTCGTACTTTTGCATCAAGTGTCACACAATAAATCACATCTAAATGAAGTAGATGTACTCTTTACTTTTGCGGATACACTCGTACTTATGAAAAATAGGATCCACTGTCTACCGAGTATGCGGAGCATGAAGAACATTTCGTAAGTTTGATAATTGTTGTGAATAACAATATTCAACGTTTGTCATACTATAGCCAAGAGCATGGCCAAGCGCGCCATCAAACGGCGTACTGATGTATTAACCTCCACAGCGTATGATCACGTAGATTTTTAGACAGAATCTACTATACCATACCGATAAATTCGCATAACGTGAGTACCCACGCAGTGGGCGACTATACATTCGCTACTGGACATACTGTCGCGCCTATTCACAAACACACGGTATATATATATGTATATATATATATATATATATATATATATATATATATATATATATATATATATATATATATATATATATATATATATATATATATATATATATATATATATATATATATATATATATATATATATATATATATATATATATATATATATATATATTGTGACGTTGCACTTTGCAAAACGCCATCTGAGCGATGATTAAATGGTAAATCGACGAAAGCAGAGGAGCTCTCGGAGGTAGCGACAGATCGCAGGTCAAACTAGGTTTATTTATCAGGCTAATTAACATTTTTCTTTGCTTCTTTCCTTTTTCTTTATGTAACTTTTTGTAAACTCGGAGTCTCGGAGCTTGACACCCGGATGTCGTGGGATCTGGATTGAGAGGATGACCTTCTACCGTCAGGCTACAACTCCTAACTTGACTTCCTAAGTTCACTCATCCCGTCTTGGGGACTCATCGGCCAGGAGCCGAACCATCTACCGTCAACTAATTCCGGACGCTCGCGACGACGGTCGAATAAGGTCGGGTGAACTGAGTAGCCCAACGCACCTCCCGTCGTCGTGAACTAATCGACGAGGGAGTCGAGCTGGACCACAACATCGACTTTCTTGCTATCGTCATACCGTCGGGTTATCCCCGAAAGATCTCGGCGGAAGAACTGCACTCATATGATGCCGGTTTCTTAGTAAACTAGCCATATCATCGATGAGGAAGGTAGGATACAGATCCGAGTAGAGGAGTATTCACCCTTTCGTCAGATCCTCCGGCTGGTCTGTTTTTCATTTAAAACGCAGCCGAGGTGCACTTCGCAAACCGATAAAAGCAAGGAGTCCAAAGACGAGGATCGAGACAGCAGGAGGAGCGCGCCAAGTAAGCCAGAATCATCTTTGGAACATTTCGAACATTTGAATATTGCCGCCAAGCCGCCATGTTGGCCAGGACTACGAGGCTACCAATTACCGTCGAGTCGAAGGGCCAAAGCGAGCTACGCGAGGCAGCCAATGGGAGCCCGGCGTCTAACTACGATTTTAGGGCCTCACTCAAGAACCTTCGTCGGGGAATCCCGAAGGTATATAATTCAGCGCATCGCCAAAATCAGTCTACTTCTACGCTTCTCTGCTTTCGAAGACTATCTCCGTGCTACCGTCGTTCCGTCAGCTACCGAGTGCTCTCGAGTGCAGTTAGCTTTCAGTACCGTCAATTGTATCGTCAGTTATCAGTAGTATTTCCTTTATTATCTTTTCCTTTTTATATCTAGTAGTAAATAGCGTTGAATTCAGTTAAGTGTTACGTCTAGAGTACGTCTCTAAGGTAAGACCCTCCATCTTGTACAACTTCGAGTCTCACCGGAATTTCGTCTATTCTTTTCGTCTATGTTTTTCGTCTATATTTTTGATATATTTCTAATATAGTCTTGATGTATTTTGTGACGTAGGTCACTGTATTTTCGGTACGTAAGTCGCGAGACTCCGTCCCGCTAGTCATTATATCTTTTTAAAACGAATTCCCGAGGTGACTCGTAGTTCCGATTTATTTGTGGTTTAATATTTAATTGTATGAAAAACAGTCTTCCTTAGAGTCAATTATTTTACATTATTTTTGTAGTGAAAAGCAGCCATTCCCTATATTTGAGCATGTGCCTGATTATTTTTATATCTTAGCTTCGTTATATTTTTCTGCTACAGTCTAGTCCTATTATATTTGCCTATATGATCTGTCGATAAAAGCCGCCCGAGAGCTAGAGCGTAGAGGTCAGCATTTGTTATTTAGTATTTTAAGTCATAAATTAGCTATTAAGCCTTTTTCTATACTTTTTCTCGTCAATTTATTAAGGGGCTCTGTTCCCGTCTAATTTGTTTGCTTGCTAACATAGTATATTTTTCATTGTATAGAGTTTGTTGCAATAGTAATGATATTTTGTGTATGGTTTATATCTTGTACAATTCTTGTTATATTTTATAACTTTCCATTTGAGTATTTTCCCTTTCTGTTTGCTAACTAATATATCGTCACTTTGCCATTGTATCGCTTCTTATAATTTCTGCTTTGTTATCTGAGAAAATTACGCAGTTGCTACTGATTCCTTTATGAAAGGCTTGTTCCGTCGATTAAATAAATCGCATTCTACCTGTTAATGACTATCACTCGCCTTTTCTTTATTGGTGAACCTAGCCACTCTACCATTTAGTATATATTCTGAGCTACTCGGCATTTCCGCCGTTAAAACTCGTACTATTTCTCGTTATTCTTTGTTGTAAGTGACGCGAAGCGTCTGGCGCCCAATATAATCACTTTTGGCAGATAAAAATTTGTAGAATAATAATTTGAGTAAAAACGCCGAAGGCGCGGTTGTTGCTAAATCCTATTAAATTTAGTACACCCGTTGCAATATATATATATATATATATATATATATATATATATATATATATATATATATATATATATATATATATATATATATATATATATATATATATATATATATATATATATATATATATATATATATATATATATATATATATATATATATCTATATTATATTGATAATACCGCCGCCGCCGATGTAGAAGACCTAGATTGCCATGGAAATCCGCTCGATATTGCCATGGATGCCGCTCGATTTAGGTGGCTATGGTTTCTTGATCTGGGTTGCCATGGATACCTACTCGCGGTTGCCATGGAAATCCGCTCGATATTGCTATGGTTACGTGATCTAGGTGGCTATGGTTTCTTGATCTGGGTTGCCATGGTTACTTGATCCAGGTTGCCATGGTTACCCGTTTGGGGTTGCCATGGTTACCCGTTTGGAGTTGCCATGGTAACCTATTCACGGTTGCTATGGAAATCCGCTCAATATTGCCATTGTTACGCGATCTAGGCCATGGTTACGCGATCTAGGCTATGGTTACGCGATCTAGGCCATGGTTTCTTGATCTGGGTTGCCATGGTTACCTATTCGCGGTTGCCATGGAAATCCGTTTGATATCGTCATGGTTACGCGTTTGGGGTTGCCATGGTTACGCGATCCAGGTTGCCATGGTTACCTGCTTGGAGTTGTCATGGTTACGCGATCCAGGTTGCCATGGTTACCTGTTTGGGGTTGCCATGGTTACGCGACCCAGGTTGCCATGGTTACCTGCTTGGGGTTGTCATGGTTACGCGATCCAGGTTGCCATGGTTACCTGTTTGGGGTTGCCATGGTTACGCGATCCAGGTTGCCATGGTTACCTGCTTGGGGTTGTCATGGTTACGCGATCCAGGTTGCTATGGTTACCTGTTTGGGGTTGCCATGGTTACGCGATCCAGGTTGCCATGGTTACCTAGATCGCGGTTGCTACGGAAATCCGCTCGATATTGCCATGGTTACGCGATCTAGGTTGTCTGGTTACCTGATCAAGGTTGTAATGGTTACCTGATCTAGGTTGCCAGTAAAATATGAATGTAATAGGGTCAGGGAACATGTCTACAGTGTTTTGCTGCAAAATACACATTAAAAGTTAAATTTGAACACATAGAAATTTTCAGATTTAAATTATCATATGAATTATGGTTTATCAATACTTATATCAATCATTGTATACTATTAATGAAAGAAGTTCGTATATGTATATTAGAGTGTCTCAAAAAAACCGACTATTTTTTTTTTTCAAAGAACATTGAAAAATCGTCAGAGTATCTCTAGAAAACGACCCTGTAAAAATATGAGCTCTTAATATTAATATTTAGAGGTGGCGTTTTGTAATTTTCTATTTCCCATTTAAATAACATGGGAAATTTATTTTTCAAACTTTGGAATTTTGTAACGTGATAACGAGCTACTTCATTAGTATGACAAAACCAGCTCTTGTAGAAAATTGGATGCTCTACAAAAAAGGTCTGATTGACATTTTGCGTAAGTCCAGCCGTTTCAAAAATATCGAGCCTCAAACTTCAGACTGTTTAAAATTATGCCTTTTTCTTCGTAAATACAAAAAAAAAAATTTATATGTATTAAAAACCCAAAATTATCAACTTAAGAATAAATATATGCATATAAATATAATAAATATGTAAAATGTATATATATGTATGTATATAATATAATATATACATGTATATAACATGTATGTATGTATGATTATGGTCATTATGATATTATTAGTTGTAGTAATATTTTATTTAGAACGAATTATAAAAGTTTTTATAAAAACTGTTATTATAAAAAAAATTCAAAAACAATTAATGATCTCCGAAAAGATCAAGTTTTGTCTGTGACTACCAGAGCTGCGAAAAGAAAAAATGATTTGGTTGAAAATTTAAATGGAAAACATTTGGAAAATAAAAGAAAAAAAGACTTGGTTAATAACATGGGTCCACGAACGTTACAACAGAAGAGACAAAGAAATTTAATTCAAAATATGAGTATGAGTCGTTTAAAGAAAAAGAAACATAAGGATCAAAATAAGTTTATGAATTCGGAAAGATTTTTCGAAAAATATAAATTACCGTTACAAGGTGTAAGTAACGAAACTTATTTAGATATCGGAGATATGGATCACCAATGTCAGTATTGTCATGCCCTTTTTTGGGAAACTGAATATTCGAAAGTAATTTGCTGTCATCAAGGTAGCATTGTATTACCACAATTAACCAATTATGATCCAGAAATAAGGAATTTACTTTATAATAGGAATTTTCGTGAATTGATAAGATATTACAACAGTTAGTTTTCGTTCGTTACATTTAAGGCTCATTTTGTTAGCGAAAATAAAGGGATACAAAATTTGAAAATACCTGGACAAGTTTATCATATAACTCCACTATCCATTTATATTGAGGATTGAAAACCTCCTGGAAATGAATGTAAATTATTATGAGGTTGTCAAGCACAAAATTTATCGCAGGTGAAATAAAAAAATTGAGGACCAATTTCCTCATTAACGAATTTCGTGGGAATTTGTTTTATATACATATATACATATGCATTGGGTGTATACATAACTATATATAATATATTTATTACACAACTATGCAACGGACATGGGGGTTGGCGTGCGTCGCACGCAGGGGGGCTCGCCCCCCTAGTATATATATATATATATATATATATATATATATATATATATATATATATATATATATATATATATATATATATATATATATATATATATATATATATATATATATATATATATATATATATATATATATATATATATATATATATATATATATATATATATATATATATATATATATATATATATATATATATATATATATATATATACCTTCAAAATATATAGACCTTCAGGAACCCCCACTGACCTATGATCAGCTGATGCATGCCAATCGCGAGATTCCCCCACCACGAGCGCCCTACCACCCCCGTGCACAGCGCTACGACGCACCAGCATGGAAACAGCCACCTTACGCAGACGACTATTATTTACCGCGACAACCCAATGAAGATTATCGCAACCCTCCGCGTAATAGTACCGCTACCGAACATCCGAGTTACCCACCGCGAATTCCAGTAGATAATCGGACCTATCTTTCGCGCAGTAATACCGCTCACGAAAACCGATTAGCCTCCCTTATTGCCGCTTTCGAAGTTTTACGGAAATGGAACCTTAAATTCTCAGGCGACCGCAAGGAGGACGCAGAAGCGTTCCTAATACGTATTAAGGAAGGTCGCATGCTAGCCAACATCCGCGATGAAGATATACTAAATAGTATAGGGGAGGAAGGGGTCAATTGAACCAGGGGGCAATTGAACCACTCGACTTTAAAAGTCGAAAAAATTGAAAAAATGCTTCATGCGCTTAGAATTAGATTCTAAGATGTTAAACTCTGATATGATCAAAATTTGGAATCATTGTGATAAATAAATTTTGAAAAACTGAGATTTTTGTATTTTTAGCTATGTAAACTTTGTTTTTCGGCGAGTGACAAATTGTTTAATAATTTTTTTAATTTTTTAATTAATTGATAAAGTTTGAATTGTAGTAGTTAAATATACTTATACTTTATAATCCCCAACTTTGTTTATAGTGATATAATTGTTTATTTATTTATAATTTATAAGTAATTGTCATAAAATCATATGGGGTCAATTGAACCAGCAGTCCCGGGGACGATTGAACCACGGAGACATGCGCGCGCATCTTGACTCTAGGTAAAAAATACTCAGAGAAATAAAAATGTAGCGTGTGTTATTGTTTCAATTTTATGTAATTATTAATTTATTCAAGACTGACAAGAGTTTTTAATAACTGTGGTAAGTAATAAAATATTCAATTATTATTATTATGAAAAATTAACAGCTAATAGTTAACTATGTTGCTTAGATAAAATTATTTTTGTCAAGTTGAGGTTATAACCTAACAATTTGATAAATTTAATTTATGATAAATATTATTTTTGAATTTTTGATGTCAACAAATCGTTAATTTTTAAATATATATTTTTAATCAATAATTTTGTTTACAGATATTAAAATATACCGCGCAAGAGAGTAAAAAAAACAAATCGTGGACAAGTGTCTACGGAAATCTATGAAGCTGCTTGTAAACATATCTCTGAAACAAAACAAACAATACGGTGTACAGCTAAATTATATAATCTTTCCCATGCAACATTAAGGAAATATTTTTTAAAATTTAAGAAAGGTGATAGTTTTCATGCTGGGTATCATCCTCACAATAAAGTTTTTTCATCGGAGCAAGAACAATTACTCGTCGACTATTGTTTAACTTCAGCAAAATTATACTTTGGCTTGACCACGGTTGACTTGAGGAAATTAGCGTATGAATTTGCAGTTGCGAATAATATCAAGTATCCTTCAGCTTGGAATGATACCAAACAGGCTGGAGTTGATTGGTGTAGAGACATCATGAAAAGACACCCGGAAATATCTATTAGAGTGCCCGAGGCCACCAGCCTTGCCAGAGCAATGAACTTCAACAAACCCAACGTTAATAAATTTTTCGAGAATTTGAAAAATGTAAATGAACGCTTTAAATTTTTGCCAGAAAATATATGGAACCTAGACGAGAGTGCGCTAACTACTTCGCAAAAACCAGTGGCTATTATTGCAGGAAAAGGTGTGAAGCAAGTAGGGTCCATCACATCATATGAACGAGGCACATTAGTTACAATGTGTCTGGCTGTGATTGCGATTGGTAATTCAATACCTCCATTCTTTGTGTTTCCTCGCAAAAATTTTAAAGATCACTTTCTCAATGGTGGTCCTACTGGTTGTGTTGGTTCAGCGAACCAATCTGGATGGATGCAAGAAGAGGACTTTTTGTTATATTTACAACATTTTGTTAACCATGCCAAGCCGTCGGAAAAAAATCGAGTTTTATTGGTTCTTGATAACCACAGCTCTCATATTTCTATCTCAGCTATCAATTATTGCAGAGAAAATTTTATAACTATGCTGTCATTTCCACCACACACGTCTCATAAATTACAACCACTTGATAGAAGCGTATTTGGTCCATTGAAGCATCGTTTCAATGCTGAATCCGATCGTTGGTGTAAAAGTCATCCTGGGGCCCGTATGACTATCTACGATATTCCTTCCGTAACTGCCGACGCTATTTCATCAGTAACAGCAGAAAATATAAAAGCTGGTTTTAAATGCACTGGTATTTATCCATTTAATCCTAACATATTTCCTGATGAAGAATTTTCACCTGCTACTGTTACTGACATGCCACTAGCAATTGAGAAACCTGATCAATCATCAGCTCCCTCATGCAGTTCTACAGTTGATAATCCTCAGGATCCTCAGCACATTGCTATTCCACCTTTAACTCCTCCAATTGATAAGAGTGATCGTATATTGCGTGATAAAACTAATGATGAACAAGTGATTATTATTACTCCTGCACAAATACGGCCTTTACCACAAGCTCCATCAACTAAAAAAGCCAGAAAGGGTCGTGTACGCGGTAAAACGGCAATTTACACTGATACACCCGAGAAATTAGAAATAGAAGCTAAAAATAACGCAAAGAAACCAAAAATTTTACAATTAGACGAAGAGACGGAGGTTGATAAAAAAAAAAGAAGCCAAAAACATTAAAGTCAACTAGTAAACCAAAAAAACCTAGAGTACAAAAGAAGAAAAAATAATTATTTGTACCTGAAATTGTTTTTTTTTATAACTATGAGTGTGAAAATTGTTAATTTATATCATATATATATAATAATATAATATCTGTGCATTAAAAATGTGCAATAATAACATAATAATTACTATACTATTTATGAAAAGTTCGGGTTTGAGCTTTAAATATTATTGGTTCAATTGACCCCGAGCAGTGGTTCAATTGTCCCCGAGCGGGGGTCAATTGAACCATTCGACGCGTTTGTATAAATTAATAATTTTTAAGAATTCACGTTGTTTACTGACTAATTTATGTATTGATATTGATAGTAGATATAATAAACAACCATTCCAAGAAAAAAAAAAATGATTATTTAGTTTTAATTGAAATAATAAAAAATTGCTAAACTTTTTTTGCTTCAATTGACCCCCTCCTCCCCTACCTTTCTTTTTATCTGGCGTAGCCCTATATTGGTATCGCCACAACCGCCCTGCCTGGTTGACATTCGACGAGTTCAAACGCGCGTGTCGTCACCGATTCGCGAACTCCGATTTAAGGCTAATGATCCGGGAAGAGATCAGGAGTAGGACTCAAGGCGAACACGAGTTCGCATCCGACTACCTCACGTGTCTGCAGACCCTGTTTAGCAGGCTACGGCCACCATGGCCAGAAGAAGAACAACTTAGAACTTAGAACTTAGAACAACTGCCGCGTTAGATTCGCCAGAGGACGTCCAAGAAATAGCAAACGCCGCGCGAGCGACCGGTGCCCGACCTAGGGAACAGCCAAGGTCAGCAAGAAGGTCACAACCTAACGCTGCAACCAGTAGTTTAACAGCAACCGATGAACGATACCGCTCTTCCGCACCAATGAACGATATCGTCGTCGCTCCTGCGCCGACAAATAATATCGTTAACGCTGCCGCTGCGCCCGAAGCAGGTGCATCCCAACCTTTGCGACCCCGAGTGTGTTATAATTGTCAACAGACGGGTCATAACTTCCGGCAATGTAAAGAACCACTATCATTGTTTTGTTACCGCTGCGGATGTCCAGGTGTTACCAAACCTAACTGCCCGCGAAAGTGCGCGGAAAACTAGAGAGGGAGCCGCTAGGTCAGGCCACCGCGGAAAACGACTCCCAGGCCGATATTTGCCGCGAAAATACTATTCAATTTTCTATTTACCGCTCCGAAAATATTGACACAGAAGTCTACCATGCCAACCCGGTGCAAGCATCGGCGCATCAGGTCATGTTATATCTCACGCTTCAGATACACGAATACACCCTAACTGCATTATTTGACTCGGGATCTTCTCGCACATTTCTAGGCCAAACTGGTATCGAATTAGTTAACGACCTAAACTTGCCGATAGACAACGCGCAGCCACGCACCATCCTTTTAGCCTCGGGTCAAACGACAGAACTTATCGGTGAAGTACGATTACCAGTAGAACTTAAGGGTCACCATATAAATATTATCGCACGTACCTTACCTAGTCTAGGTTTCCCCTGCATTATCGGTCTTGACTTTATTCGCGAGGCCGGAATAGTAGTCGACTTTTCAACAGCCACTTGGTATTTTAAAGACGATCCGGAGCACACCTTTGCATTCGACACCGCTGACAGCAACGCGCTAATTTCTACATGCAGTGGCATAGTAACGCTAACCGATAAACAGAACACCGAATTAGAATCCTTTTTAAAACGCGAAGTACCACCGATGCCGGAAAAATTAAGGAGTACGACCTTAACCTCTCACCGCATTGACGTAGGAGACCACCCCGCGATCCGTCAACGTTGTTACCGCGTTTCATCAAAGATTCAGGAAGCTATTGACGAAGAAGTCGATAAAATGTTGGAAGCAGGGATAATCGAGCCATCATATAGCGAATGGGCAAGCCCCATAGTCATGGTTAAGAAACCAAATGGAAAATATCGCTTCTGCATAGACTTTCGCCAAGTAAACAACGTATCAAAGCGTGATGCCTACCCTTTACCGCGTATGGATAACATTTTAGATAAACTACGTTCCGCTCGATATATTTCAACTATTGACCTTAGTCAAGCCTATTTCCAGATACCGCTAGAAATAAATAGTCGTGAAATTACCGCGTTCATAATTCCGGAAAAAGGACTTTTTCATTTTACGCGAATGCCGTTTGGCTTAACCGGCGCTCCTGCAACTTTCCAGAGGCTATTAGATCAGCTGATCGGACCAGATATGGATCCTCATGCTTTCGCTTACCTAGATGATATTATTGTCGCTACTAAAACTTTCGACGAACACTTGCTGTGGCTGAAAAAGGTCTTACAAACTATACATATCGCTGGCTTAACCATAAACCCGGAAAAAAGTAAATTTTGCCGCTCCGAAGTAAAATACCTTGGCTTCGTAGTAAACACTAACGGGTTACAGGTAGATCCGGATAAAACTGCCCCGGTCATAAACTATCCGGAACCTACTAACGTCAAGTTAGTGCGTAGGTTTCTGGACATGGCTTCATGGTACCGGCGCTTTATTCCGAATTTTGCCGCAACCTCTGAACCCCTTACGCGACTCTTAAAGAAGGCACAACCCTGGGTATGGGAAAACGAACAGCAAAAGGCATTCGAAACGTTACGCGAAAACCTAACTAGTGCACCGACCTTATTGTGTCCGGATTTTACGTTGCCATTCATTTTACAAACCGATGCAAGCATAGTAGGCCTAGGCGCAGTACTCACTCAGTCTCGCGACGAAGTAGAATACGTCATCGCGTATGCAAGTCGATCTTTATCTGATGCCGAACGTAAATACTCTGTTACGGAATTAGAATGTCTCGCAGTAATCTGGTCCATCCAAAAATTTCGCGCTTACATTGAAGGATACCGCTTCACAGTCGTCACGGACCACAGTAGTCTACAGTGGTTACATAATCATAAGAATCCGACGGGTAGGTTAGCACGCTGGTCCTTGGAACTACTCGGTTACGATTTTAAAATAGTTTATCGCAAGGGTGCGTTAAATCACGTGCCGGATGCATTGTCGCGTATCCCAGAGATTACCGTTACCATAACGCTCGCTACCACTGACTGGTACACCCGCCGAAAAAACGAAGTGGCTACTATGCCGAATAAATATCGCTCCTGGAAAATTGAGAATAATGAACTATATTTTTATCGCAAAGACCCTTTACTCAGCGAACTAGTGGATGACCTAGATGCATGGAAACTAGTTCTACCAGCCGATAGGCGCAACCACGTCTTACGCGAAGCGCACGACGAACCCCAAGCCGGACATCTTGGCGTTGACAAAACCTATCGCCGCGTATCCATCTCGTATTTCTGGCCCGGCATGTTTCGCGACACCGCACATTATGTTAAGCGATGCGAAACGTGTCAGCGCTGCAAGGTCAGCCAATCAGCCCCTGCCGGTCTTATGGGCCAACGCGTTATCGAACAACCTTGGGTCGTAGTTGCCGCTGACATAATGGGACCGTTCCCACCTAGCCGCGCAGGTTTCGCGTATATTCTTGTTTTTCAGGACCTTTTTACTAAATGGATCGAATGCTGCGCACTACGAAAAGCTACCGGTAAAGCAATTAGCGACGCGTTCAAAGACCTCATAGTATCTCGCTGGGGAACACCTCAAGTTATTTTAACGGACAATGGTACGGAATTTAACAACAAAACCATAAAAGAATTGACCACCACCTACAACCTCACGCATTGTACTACCCCTCCCTACAACCCTCAAGCGAACCCGGTGGAACGGGTGAATAGAGTCTTGAAAACCATGATCATTGCATTTCTAGAAAAAGATCATCGTGAGTGGGACCGACACTTAAACGACTTCCGCTTCGCGTACAATACCGCTTACCATTCATCGATCGAAACGAGTCCGGCGTTTTTAAACTTTGGCCGTATACCACAACCAATTAATTCCCTAAGACACAAGCCTACAGCGAACCCCGCGATCGAACGCACGACGCCAACTCTGTGGGCGGAAAGAATGAAAAACTTACAATTACTACATGAGTGGGTGGGCGATAATTTGGAAAAGGCGTATCGACGACAGTCGAAGCAATACAACCGTAAACGCCGTCCACCGACTTTCGCCGTCGGGGATTTGGTACTAAAACGCCACCACGTGTTATCTTCGGCCGCGCAACATACCGCTGCCAAACTAGCACCTAGATTCCACGGTCCTTTTCGCATCTCTCGCATATTATCTCCAGTAGTGCATGAACTCAGTGACGTAGTTAATGATAAGGTGATTGGGAAATTACATGTCAAAGATTTAAAGGCGTACCGCTATATAGATTGACTCCCTGTTTAGACTTTACCGCATACCGCTACGCATACCGCTTTGCGGCCAGCTGAGCCAGAACTTACACCATGGGCGACTGGTGGAACGACCCCCGGGCGCGGAGGTATCTCGAGCCGTTCGCCGTGGATATGGTCGCGGTCTGGATCCAGTATCCAGGGCTTGGCATAGCCATCGCCGAAGCTTTCCGGGCCGTCCAACAAGAGCCAGAACCGATGGGGGCCACCAGCAAAGCCAGATATACAATGGATCTGGTCGACTCCACCACCCAAACGGAACCCGTTTCCCAACAAACCAGGGAGACGCAGACCACACCGGCGATGTCCCGTACGATTGCGATCCAAACCGAGCGGCGGACGAGGGTGATGGAGACACAAACGGGAAAAGTGAAGGTGCGCCACTTCAGGGTCCAGGTCCGACCCCAGACGCACGACGCGGCTAGCCAAACCCGGGAACCGCCACGGTGTTACCGGACGACGCAAACCACAGCAGAGGACTTTGAGGCTGCCGCCGCAGCGGGAAGCGCGCGTCCTAAGCGGTGCGTAACCTTCACATCGACGACTCGCTCCACGGCTACCTCGTCGACGTATACCGCTCCGCAGTCGACCACAACTTCGCGTTCCTTTACCGCTCCGCATCCGGGTGCGACTACTTATTCTCCCATCGCCCCCTCTGCGGCTACCGGGGCCATTCGTAAAACGCCCCCGCCGCCACACCGAAAATGGGCCGTGATCGAGATGGACGACTCAGATGACGATCCATTCGCGTTCTGGCAAGTACCACACGTTAGGTCCCGCGAGACTCTATAGCCGAACGCGACCACCCAGAATTCGGCTACCCCGCTTCCGCGACAACCAGAGTCGAACGTACCCGAGCCAGTTGCGATCGCGCCGAACACCAATCCGCTCGAACGAGGTACAGAAATGTTGCCACCACCGACTGTCGAGAAGCTGGTACGACCACCCCGAAGGCATGCACCCTCACGTCTACCCTGGGACCATTCGCCGCGACCACGGCTAACGCATGCTCCATACGGGGCGTGTTGGTGTTGCCACCACCACGGTCACCAACACCGCAGCTGTAAATGGCTCGGCCACCCAGACTTCCTATATTGCTATAAATGCGGTTTGTCGGATGTCACCTGTCTACGCTGCCCTTACTGCCGGGGTGACTGGGACATCGACCTCAGGATGGGGTGAACTCATCAGCCATCAGTACTGTGACCTTACCGCTTACCATTTGAATTATAAGTACCGCTGTGCAACTTAGTTACTCTTATCGCTACATCCACGTCTTATGCTTACGATCACCGCTACACAGTGTACCTACTTAACTTACTACTATTACTACCCTACTGCTACTTAGTGTAAAAAAAAAAATATATATATATGTATATATATATATATATATATATATATATTATCAAGTAACTACTCGCTAAGTGAAAGTGTAAATCGGTTAGGGACCGTCAAGTGGATCCACCTTTTTTTTTGCATTCCTCTATCTCGCTAAGTTTTTTTTTTTTTTATTATACCCTTTCGGCCGTTCTTTATAATTAGTCTTTTTAGTTTCGTTCTTTGATGTTAGAACTATTTATTTCATTTTTCGTTTTATCAAAATTCTGTTTCGACTCATAGTCACCAAACGATCACTTCAGCTGTGCGTACAACCAGCAGAAAGACAATACCTATTGCGAAAAACCCCGTTTACGATTGAAATCGTCTCCGATACCGCTATATATTATTTCCGATTAATTGCGTGGCGACAATTGGAACTGGAGATCTCGCTAGTATAAGATAGCGATCTGTGGTAACGGCATACGGTTTGTCGTGTTCTCTTCCCCATAGTTTAAAAAAAAAAAAAAAAACCAATAAGGCAGACATGTATAATAATTTTTGTACTTTTTGTATAGCTTTAAAGTTAATATCGTGAGTTCCTATAAAAATTCTAAGTCAGTAAGTCTGAATAATCTAGTCAGGATTTCGAGTCACTTTCGTAATATCGCTATACTATTTTCCTTTTTTTAAGGTAACTTATACTTGGTGTCTTCTAGTATTGATATTTCGATTTTCCGCTCAGTATTTCAGTAAATGACGTAAGTCAAAACGTCTAGCCGAACAGCAACTTAACTCCACTCTCCGTTCAGTAGCGTCCAGTAAGTAGATTTCGTAAACTAGCTGTCAAGTAAAGAAGTAAAGTTTAGTATATCGCGCCAAAGCAGTCACGATGTCTCGTAAAGAAAAGTTCGTAGTCGAGACAAAGCAAGAGGCCTTGCCAGGCCTCCTCTTTGGGGGGAGGTGTTGTAACGATGTAGTTTAACTGCTCGTCACAGTAGCCTAGGTTACGTACAACAAGTTAAGATTAAGGTTAAGAAGCGACAGAGACAGAGCGCGGTCAAGGTAACACGTAAAGATAAGGGAAAACCCTCGGGAAAATTAAGGCGACACACCTAGGTAGGATTTCATAGATTTAACTAATTTAGAGTGTTTTTCTGTTAATGTAATTGCGAGCGAGAGAGAGACGGAGGAAAAGCTCGCATTTGAGAAGACCTGCCGCTACGGAGATGAGCCTGACAACATCGATTAACCTCGAGGTATGCAGTCAAGACTGGGGCTGAATTAGGCCCTGACGATAGTACCGCTACAAGAGAGAGAAGAACGAAGGCTCAGGGAGAAATCACGCAGCTAATGGTGAACAGGGCCTGCATACGGCCTCCCAGCAACTGACGACCCTTACCGCTACGCCACACCTGCAAAACGGAGTATAGGGCTGTACGGTCAAAATACCACAGCCTCCCGTACCGCAGGAAGCAACAGCTACCCATCCCGCTATCATCATCGACGCCAGGCTTGCCCCAGAAAGGACCTGGCGTAACGTTATCTCGATGGAAGGAGCCGCGTGCTGAGAACAAGTATCGCAACCCCACGTGTTCCCAGTAGGTCAAGAAAAGGTCTTGCCCAGTGGGTGGCACACCTACTGATCCTGCTGAGGAAGCTGCGGTGGTGTTGTGGTCAGATGAACCACCACTGCAGCGCGAATTCCGGAAGGATTGGTAGCGCAGGGACGGTACAGCATATAAGGACCTGAGTAACGCCTTCCTAGAGGCACTCCGCAAGAAATGAGTACCGCTGGATAAGGAAGAACCCTTTCCGTCGACACTCGACGAATCTCACTACCCCGCGCGGCGGCTGACGAGCTGTCCGTGCGGAATTGCCGAACAACAGCCGATAATTCAAATTCGACCAATCGTCTAATGAGATGCGTCTAATAGGTTCCCCACCCCTAGGGTGTAAGGAGCAGTAAGGAGACCACCGAAAACGAGGAAGAGGCTCTTCACTTCTACGTTCAGCGTCAAGGGAACACGACGAGTTATCGCTTATCGCTTACCGCTACCACTTTATTCTACTGCTCTCTCCTATCGTTATTAAATCTTTCTATTTATCGTTAAGCTTTGTTATCGCTAGTTTTCGCTAAGTTTAGTTTATAATAGTTATTGTTAAGTTAAGTTCTAGTCGGTAACTCTCCGACCGCTCCAGAAGTGATACCGACTGTCGCTATTTTCCTTCTTATCTTTCGATCCCTCTTTACTCACCCGCTATCTTCTCTATTACCCTCTTTCTCTTTTTCCTTCTACCCTCCCACTGCCAGCGGAGCCACCACAAAGCAGCACCATGGTAAACGACAATAACAATAATAATTATTTTAATTTATTTATAGAATACCCGTTTCCGGAGGAGTTTCGTTGCCCGCAATGCTACAATAATAATCAGGGCCGGAGAACCGGAGGTGTGTACAAGTCGCACTCGGACCTGCTCAGACACGCTAAAAAATACCACCCGGGCTTTAATGTTATCCACCGATGCGGCGTGTACGGCGAAGCTGGTGAAGGAAAGTACCCCCTGAAGCATGTGAAGCTGCACTACGCCGCACGGCACGAACACCAGACAGCAGGTCCAGGGGCGACTGTCCCTCCCGCGTCGCAACCATCTAGTCGTAATTTTAATTCCAATTCTAATACTTCGAGACGAGGAAGGCTCGATAATTTTATATCTCTAGGGAGACGGAGTGGAGAAGCTGCTGCGGTGCCTGAGCAAACGCGAGGGACGGCTACCACCAGCGCCAACGCGGGCTCGGAGCTACGACGTCCCACTCGAGCCTAGCCGGCGACGGCAACAACGACGCGATCGAGATGCAGGGCCGACTCCACGACATTGACATCCAGGGCCCCGGCCAAAGAACACATCTGTACCCTGACGCTTTATGTGACCCTCACTACTACAACGGTCACCAACATCATCTCCGGGGGGCCACTGATGACCTCCCGGACCCAAGGAGCCGTAGAGTGCCGGTAGTAGAGTAGCCGTAGACGCCGCCCAGCCACCGGTAGTACGATCACCACTCTCACCGGTGGCGAAAATAGGGGTAGCGGGGCCATCTAGATGGGCCCATCCACGATTAACGCCACCGACGCACAGCACCACCACCCACTAGAGCGCGACGTCGTGGCAGGTAACCATTGGAACGTTCTGGCCAGGGTCCGTCGGCAGAGTCGTCGTCCGAAAAGGAACTACCGACACCGCCAGCAGCACCATCTAGAGCGAGGCCGTCTCCTGCTTATGCGCGGGCGATTCGCAACAGCAATAGTAATAGGACTTCGCCTTGGTAATGAAACAAATAACAGTATTAGCCTCATCAATTCAGATCAAGAAAATTCAGTTATTAAAATCCAGTCAACATAAATAATAATAGATTCAGTGCTCGTATAGATATTCCATGTGATAATTTCTTCGAAATTTCCCTAGGTATGCTTCAGACGTGCTCTGATTGTTCACATGGTCGATCTGGAATTGGCATCAAAGCCCCACGCAAAAGGGCTTCTTGACGTGCGACGGCTACTACGAGCACAATTTCGTACTGCAGGAGGTCCCCAACGACACTCGCAGTGGGTGCCGTCCGGTGGTGATGGCGTAGTTGAATTTCACCAATCCCTTTGATTTGATTCTCTATGCTGCTATCTACTGTGTTTTTGTGGAGGCCGGTGCTCCTTCCGTTTTCCGGAATATTGTGGAGAGAATGTATACGGACTGCACCATGTGGGTGTATATCACCAAAGGACTTACCGAACCCATCAAAATTCAGTCGGTGGTTAAGCAAGGGTGTTCGATGAGCCCTGTGGCGTCTTACCTCGCGGCCGAGCCGATCCTGCGTGCACTGACCGACTCACCCGCGGGTTATATGCTCTACGGACATCGGCACCAAGCATTAGCGTTAGGGATGGGCGATGTTCAAAATAAAATCGATTATAAAAACATCGAGTTTTCAAAAAAATATCGATTGTTATAATCGATTTTCTGTGTAAAAAAATCGTCAAATCGATTAAACGACCGTGTTAAATGGGTTGAACTCGTTCGTGCTCGGGACTTTGGAACGAAAGGACGAAATGAACAAAAGACCGAAACGGAAAGAGCAAAAAAAACCGGCACACACACACACTGCACACACACCACTTTTTTTCTTCGCGAAATGAGAAGAACCGCGAAAACACTAAACCGAAGAAACGATGATAGACGATGAGTGATATCCAATAAGACCTGAGTTCTACAAGAAAACTCGTGCGAAAGTAAAGTACTCAATGTTGTCATTGGCTAGCATCTACGCGATCAGCGAATCGAAATTCGGAACGGAACACGGAACCTGACTTCGGGAAGCGAATCTCGCGCCTCACTCCCGGAGTTGCAAGCTTCCGATGTCGCTGTTTCGATGTTGGCTTAAAAAAATCGAAAAACGATTAATCGACCGAAAAAATATCGGCTGAATATAATCGATTGTTTTAACCGCAGTATCGACAACATCGATCAATCGAAAAACATCGCTCATCCCTAATTAGCGTATGCGGACGACATCGCCCTAATAGCCGACTAAGGTGGAGGCTGCGGCTGGTGGGATAAGACTTCGGTTCGACCCTCTAGATAGAAGAAATTACAGTCCTGGCAGCCGGCGAACCTTACGAGCACTTCGAAGTGCCGAGAAACTTTCAAATCAAGCAGATACCGCTACTCACTTTCTACGAGCTGGTAGCACTGGTGGAGAATAGTTTCCTGAAAGAAGCAAATAAGCTTATCAAAAGGTTAGTCAAGTCTCGGCTTGCACTTGCCCCAGCGCGCCAGCGCCGAGCCGGGCTACATCCCTCCCAGCCATGGGGCTGTGGACTGCTCCTACTTGCAGACATGGTCGATGGGTAAGGGTTAATAGAACAGTCGAGGGAGTCGACTGCGAGCTTGGGGCTCTCCACTCTGACATTGTGGTCAGGCACGAGCCCTCAAAGAGTATCGTGATCGTGGACGTGAGCGTTGCATTTGAAAATACCTACTCAGCATTCGAAGAGGCTAGGGCACGCAAAGTGTTAAAGTATAAGCCCCTGGCCAACGCGCTGCAAAATATGCGATTGGCGCAAAATACGCCAACTTTATGCGTAGGCTCATCGTGTCGGAGTTCATGAGGTGGGGTCGCAATATTTACATGGAGCACATCTTATGCCTATGGTAATATAGAGTAGACAACGAACTGCCTGTGGTTGCTTCGTTTTCTATAATGTCTGGCTCTAATTTTCATTCTGTTGGTTTTGTCGGTCCGGGATAAATAAAAAGGGAACAAAACGCCTTCTTTCAATCAACACGTCTGTCTCTCCCTGAGCCTTTCTACAAGTGCGTGACGAAGGACTCAACGTAGGTCACTAAGTGGGTGTTTATCGAATACAGAGAGGTGGGGAATACTAGAGTAGATAAAGAAAGCGAACGTCTTTGAAATCTCACACTGCCTTCCGATCGCTTGTCTTTATTTATATAATCATATTTTGGCTTATCATTGCTTGTATTCGGCTTCAATCTCCCTTTTTGCACTTTGCACCTGTTTCTGTAGATTTCCACCTCATTTAGTTCTTGTAATCATTCATCTGTTCATCACAGCCCTGTTATCACACCAAAAAACTATCGGGTGAAATCTTTCTTTTACAATCAACTCCAAACAGTTTCACAGCAATATCATCTCTTGACATGCCTTGCTCATGGCCACGTACTCGACCTGATGTGTCGAAAGGGCTACGTACGGCAGCTTGTTTGTTCGCCAAATTATCGCATCACCGTATAATTTAATGACGAATCCACATATTGTCAATGATCCTTAGCAATCAGCAAAGCTCGCAACTGAATATGCTTGTATATCGTTATTCTCTCCATTGTTGTAATCGGGATCCTGAGATCCTTTTCACTAACAATTTATTTAAGGATTGGTTGTCAAATTGAGAATTAGAATTCAATCGTACAAAAGTATGAAAGTTTAATGTATTTTGATTTAAAGAGTTTTACAAAGGTTTTCTTATTCTAACTGAATTTCGATGTAATGCGACTTGCTACTGGACTCGATGTTTTGATGCTGAGTGTTACAGTCATCACTTATTTAATACGTTAAGGAGGTCGTGCTGCGTCTGCAGTTGTTGTTGGTTGCGTTAATACTCTGTAGCTGCACATTCCAGTGTATTACCCAAAGTACGGCTTCAATATCGATATTGTAACACCTTGGTATTCGGATTGCAACACGATAGTACTTTATGACCTAATCCTTTGGTTCCTTGCAAGTAGCGGAATACTCTATTCACAATTTCCAATCAGCTTCTGTGGGATTAACTTGATGTCTACCTAAAACATTTACGACATAAGATATATCTGGTCTTGTCGCACCTGCCAGATAAAATAAGCTACTCACGGCCTCTCTATATGGTGCATTTACTTTTGATTCAGTACTTTGTAGAGACTCATCATCCGAGTTAGTCTCTCTCAATTTTCTCTCCCGATTTGCTACCAGGGCCGGCCTAAGGCATGGGCTAGCGGGGCTGTAGCCCAGGGCGCTGAACCCCCGGGCCACAGGCCCTGGTCTGATACAACTGTGGCCAGAGACTAGTAAACTCTACTAGTATCTGCTGTGGCTAATGTAAAAGTACCAAAACCCACAGCGACGTGGCTTCGGTGGCGCGCCGCTCAAGCGCCTGGCTGGACGAAGTTAGGGCATGTATTGAAGTACCTCAGTCCACCACGATGCGGCTGCGTGTTCGTCAGTTTACCCACAAGTAAAGCGTGGTGGGGCTTAAAATAATAGGAGCGCTGCGACTTGTTCGCAACACATGGTAGCGTACGAATTTCTCGATACCACAGATATCCCATATCATCTATTTTTCTGTAAATTGATTTCTTATGTATTCTATTCTTCGAATTTATCGTGTCTTCGATAGATAAATGCAGTTGCACGGTATTCTGAAATTCTAAACAAACGAATGACCATCCTGCTCTAAGTATCGGAACAATTTGAATACAGTGTGATGATGCATTTCAACTGCACGTCACAGTAGCCTTAGATTAAGTAAAAATGCGACAGAGAGAGAGAGCGTATGGGAACAGCGACACGTCTAGATAAAGAACCCTCGGGAAAATTAATGCGACACACCTAGGTAGGATGTAATAGATTTAACTAATTTAGAGTATTTTCTTTGTTAATGTAATCTGTGAGTGAGAGCGAGGCGAAAGGATCAGAACATCGCAATGAAGGCTTTCATAGAGGATACGATTTGGGGAAAACTACCGCTAGCCAAACCTCGAGGTATGCAATCTGGACTGGGGCCTAATGAAGCCCTGATGATAGTACCGCTACATGAGAGGGAAGTACGTAAAATCTGGGAAAACTACAGACGCGGGAAGGCGTACAGGGTCCGCATACGACCTCCCTACCGCTGTCTACAATTCTCCCGCACCGTATGCACTGCAACAACGGCGTATAAGGTGGCACAATAAAAACGTTGTCACCTCCCGTTACCGTGGGTGCTTGACATCTATTGTTCCTGCTGTTATTATCGACGCCATTTGGGTATTAGGATCGTTATCGCTGGAAGAGGAACCGCGTGATTAGGGCGAGTATAGCGTTCCCACGCGTTTCCGGCAGATCGAGAAAAGGTGTTGCCCAGTGGGTGGCACACCTAGAGATCCTGTCGGAAAGCTACGGCGAGGCCGTCTTGGAATTAGTCTGCCGCTGTAGAGTGATTCTGAAAGTGGTTGACAGCGCAAGGACGATACAACGGCGAAGAACCCAGAGTCGCGTCTTCCTCGCTAATGTACCGCTACGGAATAGCATCATGCCGCTGGGTAAAGCAGAGCTCGACATCTTACCATCGTTCACGTTACGCTACCCCGTACGCGACGGCTGATGAGTCGTCCGCACGGATTCAGGAAATAACGTAGCGAATTCAAATTTGACCAATTGGATAATGAGATGTACCTCATAGGCTTACTACCCCCCTAGGGTGCAAGGAGTACGAGGAGACGACCGAAAATCAGGAAGAAACTCGTCACTTCTACGCTCAAAGCCGAACAATTAGGACGTTTTCCGCTTATCGCTACCCATATCGCTACCTCTCTAATTAATTGCTAAGTTTTTGCTATTAATTGTTAAGTATAGTTTATAGTTTTATATAGTGTGAGTGCCAGAGGCAACAGTATTAGGATAAGATCTTTTGCTTTGTAAAGCCACGGACTCACGTAACTATAAAACGTGACTTCGTAACTGGCTGCGACCGTTTTGTCTTGCTGATTTTCGAATAGTTTGCTTGAGTAATTTATTAGTCTGCTTATTAATGTTTGATAGCTTGTTTCTCTGATTTTCCTGATATTGTTTCTCTAGAATTTTGTATGATTTTTGCCTGATATAATCTATGTAATTTCGCTTGCTAAAGTCTTGAGCTATATTCGCCTATTTCTTGCATTTCTTATATTACCTGTACTTTCTTATATTATCTCATGGTGTGTCGCTAACTAATTTCCAACCTCCCGAGGGTTGGCTGAGCGTAGGAGTCACTAGATTAAGTTGTTTAGTTGTAAGATTTATTTGAAATAATTTCCTTCATATGCTATTTCCGATATTTTTGCTGAAATCTGTTAGAATCAATAATCTTTGTTAGATTCCGTATGAGTTAACTCTTTCTGGTAAATTCAAGTCATAGTAAAGTTTAACTGATTTTCTGTAGATTTAAAATGATATTCTTTGAGTTCTTTATACTGCTAATTAATATCTGATACCGTTAGCGTGCCGCCTGCATTAGTATTTTTGCCTGAGTATCGTATCGCTCGGTGATACGTCGTCTAAATGGTAGTATAATAGTTTGTATTATATCTCTTCACTCGGC
This sequence comes from Macrophya annulata, assembly GCA_963924015.1. NCBI lineage: Eukaryota > Metazoa > Arthropoda > Insecta > Hymenoptera > Tenthredinidae > Macrophya > Macrophya annulata. The sequence continues at coordinate 10,495,929 of OZ001263.1, forward strand.
GCTCGCTAGCGAGGTCATAGGTATTTTTCTTTCTACCGCTGTGTAATAAATAGAGGCTCTTTGAGTATTTTGTTTCTTGCTAGAGTATTTATTTTATATTACGTCTCACCTTCTCTATATTGGAAATGTCTATTGCCGTTTGATCTTGACTATTGTTAAAATGTTATAATAAACGGGAAACAAATCCCATCGAAGGATATATCTGGTGTACAAAAAGTTATTCATTAATTAGGTGAACCCTCGCACTCTACCTTATCACTTAATAAGTTTGACCTGAGCTAGTTGTGCTTTACTGCCGCCGTTCCGCTTAATTTTGTTGCTGATTATTTGTTTGACTGATTTCTGGTGCATTAGTTATCCTTAATATCTTTGATTGACGCTCTCAGCGTCTGGCGCCCAATAAAATCTGTCTGCGGATTACGGTGAGTTAACGTTAAAATAGGAAGGGCGTAGGGCGCGGTGTTAACCTAGATAACATCGTTGCAACAGATATAGAAAAACCCTTTGGTTTGAAGGACTGAATATTAGAGTACTAGTGAATCACGACAAATTTACTCCACTCCCTAGTATAACAGTCCGTTTTTCGCCATAGTTTCTTTGATCGCGTATCCACTTCTCCTATTGTTAGCTTACATCTCAAAGTATGAATGCTAATAAACTAAATGACGCATAGCGCCGAAAATTGAATAGAGACAAAGACTAGGAGCTCTCTACAGTTTTACAAAAAATTCCCAAGCTAGACAGCTTTTTCAAGTCGCGATCGAATAACGAACCAGCCTCTTCAAGTGCGATGGCCAACTCTGGCGCGACTGGCGAAAACAAAGAAGTTCTTGGAGACAACATTATATCAGATACTAGCACTGAGGCGTCTGGAACAATCGATTCTGGTACAGCTGCAACAAATATCTGCAACCTCGATTTAGAATTCTCTAAGCGTGAAATAGACGACTTACCATTAATCGACTTTTCAGATCTAGCTAAATCTGAAATATTCCCCCTCTGGGTAACTTGAAAGACATTACTTTTGAAATTTCTTAGCGCAACCCAAACGAGATCTGCTTCAATATCCATGTTCTTCGGTAGAATGAAGAATGGTCAATCGAGTAAAAGAGAGTGCCTCCGATACTCATTATCTGACGGAAAATTTTTCTGTATTTCTTGTAAGCTTTTTTCCAAAAACCGAAATACGAATTCTTTTTCAAGGGGTTTCAACGATTGGAAACACGAATGTCGCTTTTCTGAACATGAACGAAGTCATGAACATCGATGCAACCTCAAAGCTATGGTAGCACGAGGCGAAGTAATTGGAATAATAGATACGAAGCTACACGCACAATACTCAAAAAAAGTTGAGTACTGGCATGAAGTTTTGCGTCGAATAGTTAATGTTATTAAATTTCTTGGTAAACGTGGATTGGCTTTCAGAGGTTCCAATGAACTTATTGAATCAAATCAGAACGGTAATTATCTTGGACTTATAGAACTGATTGCAGAATATGATTCGTTTCTGAAGACTCACCTGGAAACCCATGCTAATAAGGGAAAGGGTCTTATTTATCCAAAAACGTGTGCAATGAGTTCATCCAATTGATGTCTGAAGATTTGACCAAGCGAATAATAGATGAACTGAAAGCGAGTAAATATTACTCGATTTCTGTGGTTTCATCGTCGGATATTACTCATTGCGATCAGCTTATATTCATTTTGCGAATGATTGCCGATTAAATTCATTTCTCAGCCTGGGCATTCTGCAAATGACTTAGAGATCGCCGTTTTAAAAACACTCAGAAATCGACATAGATATTAAAGATTGCAGGGGGCAATCCTATGATAATGCTTCGAATATGTCAGGGCCTTACAGTGGTTTGCAAGCAAAGATTAAATTACAGTATCCACTTGCGTTCTATGTGCCATGTACAGCTCATTCTCTTAATTTGGTAGGAGTATCGGCCGCACATTGTTGTTTAAAAGTTACAGCGTTTTTCATGTTTGTACAACGGATTTATGTTTTCTTAAACGCTTCGACTTCTAGATGGGAAGTACTCAAACAAGAACTCAAGAACGGTAATGGTGACATCAAGTTGTTACCTAAAGCATTATCCTCCACGCGTTGGTCGGCGAGATATGACGCATGTCACGCGCTCTCAATGTCATCCAATGCATTTCACTCAGCCGTCAAAATGATTGCAAACAATTGCCATGAGAAGTCGGAGACTCGCGCTGAGGCTGAGGGTTTGAGCCGTCAATTTCAGCTCCTAGAGACTGGGATTCTCACAAAGTTCTAGACAGATGTCTTAGTAAATTTCGATCGAGCAAACAAATCTTTGCAGAATATGGCCACTAATTTGAACGACGTAGTTAATCTGTACAGATCTCTGAGAAATTATGTTAACGGATTACGGGACCGATTTGACCACTATGAAACTGAAGGAAAAAAGATTTCTGGTTGCAGAGAGTATCAGAGTCAGAGGTGCAGATCAAGGAAGATAAAACTTCGATGTCACGAGTCCAATAACAACGGTGACACTGCTTCCGATGCTCATAACAATATGAGGGTAAATACTTTTTTGTTGGTTATTAACAAACTTGTTACAGAATCATCATACCGGAGTGCCGTATATTTCGAGTTCGATACAAAATTCGGATTCCTCAGTAGACTGTCATCGCTTTCAGTACGTGACATCAGGAATGACGCAATGTATACTCGATGAGGTAAACCAACACGAGGCTGAAGAGTCACTTGACGTCCGAGGCATGTATTTACGTGCTCTCCCGAAAAACTCTTGGTGCAAGAAGAATGATGCAAAGTCGAATAATATGTTTAAAAAAATTCAATGCCATATTTGTCATCGACGTGGCCATTACACGAAATACTGCCGAGAGAGGAAGAAAGCAGCTAAAGCAGCATACGCTACGAAATCCGATGACCAATAAGACGAAGACGAAGAAGATGATGGTGCCGAATCGAGTTGTGAAGCCTTATCAGCTAACCTTACTTTTTGTACGCTCTTTTCTTTCATAGCCACCAACAAACAAGTTGATATGTCATAGTTATGGATACTAGAGATTCAGGTGCATCAAAACACATGTGTGCGAAAAATCAAGGTTCGTTAGTTTGTGACAATCAAAAATAAAACAAATCTCCATGGCAAATTCAAATAAAATAAACGTTTATGGTGTAGGTGATGTCACAATTGACTGTAAATTACCAGAAGGGACTTGTAAAGTAACTCTGACAAACGTTTTATATGTACCAAATTTAGTGTCGAATTTAATATCAATAAGTTGCTTAGTGACAAAGGACCTATGTTTTCTGTGTTATTTGAAGATGAAAAATGTGTAGTAAGAAACTTTAAAGAAATTATTATGGTTGGGAATCAAATTGCAAATGGAATATACAGACTGAATGTATCAAATATTTCAAGTAAGAGGAGTCAACAAACTCCAACACCTGCTCAACAAAACAAGAACGAAGTGCTGCTAGCAACATTCCCCAGCAAGGCTGCTTTGTACACCTGGCACAGGTTAATTAACTTATCTCAACTACAAGTATCTGTCTCACCTGAAAAACGTTGTTGCGGGAGTGGACTTCAACAATACGTCAAAAAATGCTGCAGGACGTGTGTACATGGCAAGCAAAATGATCTTTATTTACCTATTCAAATTGAAGAGTGATACAGTTAGTTGCCTTGAGCATTTTATCAATTTTAATGAGAATCAAATGGGAAAAACTGTTAAGGCTGTCAGAAGTGATAATGGCAGAGAGTAGCTTTGTAAATGCTCAATTCAAGAAAATATCAAACTCAAATGGAATCTGTGAGATCCCTTATAGGAGGGGGTGGGAATGATTAATATTTCTGTACTCGTATGTATATACACTCCGCGTACTGCCCTGGGTGCCAGATCGTGTGAGAGGAGTCGCCGGACCGGGCCTCTTCTCCCCCACTCCCATACACCCAGACGTACCACGCCACGTCCCTTTATTAGTATGCCACGGAATCGAACACCAAACTACAATACCTAGAAACTCACAGTCAAACGGAAGAGCCGAAAGGATAAACAGAGTATTGTAAGATAAAGTTCGGTGGTTACTTCTGGATGCTGAGTCACGTACGAAATTTTGGTCAGAGGTAGTGGCCACAGCATCTTATACAAAGTGTCCCATCTCATGTGTTGAGAATGGGAGGACCTTAGTTGGTGCTAAGCTACGTTTCGTCAGCCAATGAACAACTACCAAAATTCCCAGAACGAAAATACAGGATAGAATTCTTTAGTGTGAGAATAAAATGTTAACAACGACTGAATTAGGTCGGTAACTATGTATTCACTACGACGACTTGAATCGTCGGCTTGTTATCAAAACAAACGTCACATTGAACCGTGATTGGAAAGACAAAGCGGGAGGGGGGGGGGGCAATCTTATTATCTGCCGCTCAGGTGAAACTGCCTAAGACATTTATTCCAACACACTGTTTCATACGTATCAGTTCGCAATTTCCAAAATCGTGGGATATGAATTTTACAACAGATGAGTACGTTGACATGCTCCTACTTTACGGCGAGTGCCGAGGTAATGCAGCTCTAGCTGCAGCAACTTATCGAATCAAATATCCAGACAGGTAGGTTGCATCCAATTATCGTTCTCACAATCAGTAATCATGTAATACCTATGTGTATTCATGTATCAGAGCCAATTTTCCGAGCGATCGGACTTTCACAAGGCTCGAATCTCGTTTGCGCCAAACTGATAGATTGGAAAAACGAGTGGGGGTCAGAGCCCATCCTGCTACAAGTGGTGATAATGAATTGGTAGTATTAGCTGCTGTGGCTGCTGACCCTCGCATCAGTACCAGACAAATCGCAAATAAGTTGTTAGATATCAGCCGCTTTTCGGTGCACAGATTTTTGAAAAAGCACAAATTTCATCCATATCATATCCAACTCGTCCAAGAGTTGTATAGCGATGACTTCGTTAATCGGATAGTTTTTTGTCACTGTCTGACAGAAAAACTTTTTTGAGGGATGATTTCTGAAATAACATCATGTTTTCCGATGAATCTCGGTTTAATAATACTGGTGTGGTGAATCGGTACAATATGCATTATCGATCACCATAAAACCCACATTGGATGAGAGACACGGCATTCCAACATCAATGGGGTGTTAATGTTTGGTGCGGCATTGTTGGAGACCACCTTATAGGGCTTTATTTTTTTGATGCACATCTCACGGGTGCTCGATATTTAGATTTTTTCCGAAATATTCTTCCACAATTATTGGAAGACGTTCCACTTGCCATTCGACAGCATATGTGGTTTCAGCATGATGGAGCAGCACCCCATTACGCTAGAGTTGTCAGAGATCATCTGCATAGTAAGTAGATCTCGATCAGTAGATTATTAATTATGACTAAAATTCCAATTCTTATCCTCACGGTTATTGATGAATATTCCTGGAATAATTTCTTATGCGAAAAATTGCATAGGTGTAATCAGAATTATGAATGATCATGAAAAGGCACTAAAAATTCGAATTCCGTAGACACTTTTCCAGGGCGTGTCATTGGAAGAGGAAGTGCAGTACCATGGCCACCAAGATCGCCTGATCTCACTCCTCTCGATTTTTTTTTTTTTTTTTATGGGGGTATGTTAAATCTAAAGTCTACGAACCTCAACCTGCGAACATAGACGACCTTAAAGAGAGAATCATTGCAGTATGCAGAACTATCTCTCCTGAAACATTTGCAGCTGTTAGAGAAAACCTCGGATACCGTCTTGATGTTTGCATTGACAGGGAAGGCCAACAATTTGAACCGTTCTTGTAAACAAACGCTTGTGAACCTCGAAATCGATAAATACCTTGAAATGAATAATAACCAGGTTAGTCGTTGTGGACATTTTTTTCGTACGCTAAGAAATTATGTATCTTCTATTGTCGTTCTATTTTGGTACTGGAAATTTACCTAGTTGTTGATTGGCTGACGGGGTGTGGTTCAGCGTCAACTAAGGTCCTCCCATTCTCGACACTTGGGATGGGACACTATATATCCAACAGATCGCCGGAAGAAATATTGGATGGGAAGACACCTTACGAAATGTGGTATGGAAAAAAGCCAAACTTATCTAATTTGCAAATATTTGATAGCAAAGCATTTGCTCACGTCTCATCCAAAGCGTGCAAAGAATTCGAAAGTAGATCTGTTGATTGCCTATTTATGGGATCCTCTAAAGATCCTAATACCTACAAACTATGGAATATTAAAGAAAAGAAATTTGTAATCAGTAGAGATGTCATTTTCGATGAGAAGTCTAATCCAAGAAATTCAAAATCTGTTGTGATGCTACCTATCCAAGAAGAATTCATTCAATGACAGTCACTAGATTCGAGAAGAAAGCATGCAAGATTTACAACAGACAAAAATAACCGACTTAGGTACTCAATCAAATCATGAAAAGTCTACCAAATCAGCATCAGAGAAAGCAGAAACCCCGATTCCTGAATTACGAAAATCCGAAAGGGTAAATAAAACTCCTATCTGGCACGAGGATTATAATTTTGCTCTCAACTCAAGAATAGAAGATGAAATACCAAAAACTTACAAGCAAGCCATAGATAGCAAAAAATCTGATGTTTGGAAACAAGCCATGGAAAAGGAATATTATTCTATATTATCACACGATACTTGGAAAATATCAGACTTACCTCATACTGCGAACCTTGTTGGCACTAAATGGGTCTGTACTCAGAAGACAACTGCAGAAGGTGAAACAATCTACAAGGCCAGACTCGTTGCCCAAGGTTTCAAGCACTGCAAATAAGGAACAGACTACGAAGAAATCTTTTCACCAGTGGTGCGGTGCTCATCTCTAAGAATACTATTTGCAAATGCAGCAAGGTATGATTTGGAAATAAAACATTTGGATATGACTACAACTTTCCTTAATGGAGAAATAGATAGAGACATTTATGTCGCCCAACCGTTAGGTTTCATAGCACCAGGAAATGAATCTTAAGTTTGTAAATTGAAAAAGGCCATATATGGGCTTAAACAAGCGGGTAGAGTATGGTACAGAAAACTTGATTTTGTTTTTCTGTCTATGAACCTAACAAAATCCAAGAATGATTTGTGTGTATACTATTCAGATACTGGAAACAGTATTAAATTTATTGTAAGTGTTTTTGGAGATGATATGGTTGTATGTTATAGAGAGAAAAGGCTCTCTGAAATTTGTTATCAAAACATAGCACAATATTTTGAAGTAAAAAATCTTGGAGATGTTAACAAAATATTAGGAATTGTTGCTAGGCTTGGGAATTAGGGAAGGTTTTAATTACTTCGACCAGTATTTCTTCTTCATTTTTAAGGCGCCACAGAACGTGATCTAAAAATCGCAATTGGTGAAGCTCCCTCTACGTTGTTTAGCCAAGTTTCAAACCATTCGAAAGTGCTACAACCTACCGGGACATCGAATGTTATCGATACAACGTCTCTGATCGGTACGATCTCAATCTCTAGCCTTACCAACACCGACTAGAATTTTTTATACAAATGGTAACTCTACATTGTAGTCCAGGAGCCAGTGAACCATTTTCAACTGTAGTTGAATCTATACCTGAGTAAAAATAATCCTATGCAATTCTATATAATTATATACTATAATATTAATTATTATATATGAAAAATGGCCCGATATAATTCGATAAACATACTATAGCTATATATCAATAAAAAAAAATAAAAAAAAAAATATATATATATATATATATATATATATATATATATATATATATATATATATATATATATATATATATATATATATATATATATATTATAACGGTGTATTAATTTTCGACCTCGGGTCTAGACCGGATAGCGAGGCATCGAGATCTCACACTCGTTATTTATTCAGGCTGCAGAAAAGTGTTAGAGTGGTTTGGGCGCCAGACGAACTAATTTCGCCACGTTATCAAAATGAACAAAGTTATCAACCCAAAAAAAAACACAATATACTCAATATTAGCAGCGGCTAACTGCAGTACCGCGGAGAGGGGTCGGGATCAGTTGGGGGATTGGCGTAACGCAGTAACAACTCATGCTTTACCAGTTTAACAAAAGAAATGCGGTTTATTTACCAAAACAAAAAAAAATAATACGATTCAACAATAATCTCACCCCTCGGGGTATCTCCTTTTGGGATCTAAGCTACGAGTCTGTGAGCTTTACAATTAATAATCGATGACTAGATCAGGCTTCCACGTAGGATAGCAATAACAACAACAAAAAAAATTAACAGACTAGCTCAACAAATCTTGGCCTCGTGGCCTCTTACATCTAGATAACAATGAGTCTTACCCAATCTTATGCTACTCGGTGGCGGTGACAATTGATCAAAAGGAAAATCGACAATAGTAATACAAAAAGAAAAGAAAAGAAAGGACTCAAAGAATATCCCGCGGCTGTTGCTAGGCAAACCTACCGGGTTTATTTGAGGCTAGGCCTCTAATTTATCGACCACCGTTTATTCTACACTACTTACTCTATGATTTTATCCCCCTAAATTTTGTACTAAGATTTAACCTACTTAATCTAACTCTGCCCCGTGGGCTGACGATACTGACAAACTAACGTTTTACAATAAGGTATCTCAACGAGGAGGTCTTACTGACTCTACCGACTCGAACTTGTTATTTCGGTTGCCTTTCCTCATGCGAGGGAGAGAGAGAGAGAGAGCGACAGTGACCGACTAAGGCTGTCTCGCTCACACTCACGTGCGAGGGTACGTGACTGCACTCTACTATTAGATTTATTCTCCTCACGAAAATTAATTCTTACGCGATGACTCGATATCACTAGACCCTACTGGGACACAGGTGACGGCCTACCGGCTCGGAGATCAGTTTAATTTGATCCCAACCAGTTATCAAGCCTCGTGGCTTCAAGCAAGGCTATTTCCAAGTTGGTGTATTGGTTATTGATGATAATTAATCATGACTAACTTGGAAACAGTTGGATTCATCGAAAAAGACCAAGAGACCTTTTTTGTAGAACGTTCAATTCGCTACAAAAATATGTTCTGGTCTTATCAGTACACTGATGCATTGCCGAGTTATAAAATTCCAAACTTTAAAAAAAAAAATTCCTATGTTATTTAGATGGGAAATAGAAAATCGCTATGCGGCACCTTTTAATATTAATATTAAGAGCTCAAACTTTGACAGCCTTTTTTTTTCGTCATTTGGAACAATATTTTTGACTTACTATTTGAAAATTAAAATAGTTGATTTTTTTGAATCGGTCTAATATATACATATATATACATATATATATATATATATATATATATATATATATATATATATATATATATATATATATATATATATATATATATATATATATATATATATATATATATATATATATATATATATTGTAACTTTTCGGTAATATCCCGGCACGATTTCTCGAGCCGGAGCAGTACCGAATTTTTACTTTAAGATTCTTTATCCTAATAGGGATAATATTAAGACTCCTGAAAGGGTGAATCACTACCCGTCCCTTCAAATAACTTAACTTTCTAATTTTACGGATCCGGACAGGCTTTCGCCACGACAGGACCGTTTCCCTTTATTACTCCCCCAAACCTACGTCCCTACGGATCAGGATTAGCTTACGCACCTCGTGACCGTTTCTGGCGTGGATCCGGGTCGACCTTGTTGAGTTCTCAACCGATCAACCAGTACCACTGCTAGCTACTGATTCTAAGTTTCCTAAGTTGTGAATATTAGCAATCTTTTTATCACTAATATCACCCTACAGAACCGGACAGGCTTTCGCCACGACAGGTCTGTTTCTGGCGTAAGTACTAGCAACCCAATTAGTCTGCGAAGACTCGGGGAAGGCTTTCGCGCTACCGCTATCTTGCACCACCTGGTTCACCAGTACTCACTCTAGCTTGATTTTACTTACAACAAATTCCCCTTTTCGCGACCCACTGTAAGGAGAGAAAAGCAAGCACAATATATTTTCGTTAATGTTAATGATGAATACTTTTATTTTAACCTAACTTATCCTAGTTGCTATTTACAAGGTTGGTTGTTGTGTTGGCTATTGCCGCGAAGTTTTATAATTTTTGTCTAGTTTAAATTACTGAGTGTGTGTGGCTTGTGGTTTTGTTTTGATTCTATTTCTGCCCGTCTCAAACGTAATTAACACTGTTTTTGAGCACTATCGCGCTTTGCGAATGAAGCTACTCTTTATACTTTTATAGAATAAACTGTGATCGCTTTGATCGTTAAGTTATGCTATGTAATGATTTTATTTAACTCTTCTCCGAACAAGCGCTTTGCTTGAATGAATTGAATTGATACGATGGTTGTGAGTCGACTAAGCGCTCTGCTTATGTCGCTCGGGTTGTAACTTGTGTGAGACAGCTGTAGACGCTCTGCTATCAGACTGAATGAGTTTGTCTAGGCTGTTGCTGTTTATATAGCCGGTCTGACGCCCCAGTGACGTCAGACTGGCTATCGAAGTTAACAATTCGTACCCCTCACTCGTTAGATGGCGTTGATCTTTACCGGGGTGGGGTCTAAAAGTTGGAAGTGTTACATTGCCCCCTTTTCATCAGCTGATGTTCGGTGATTTTTATCTTCTTGCAGCGATCAATTAGTTGATGAAACTATGTTTTTGAATTGGTGAATTTATTCTTGTTCAGTTCAGATGTCGTCGAGTTCTTCAGGTGTTCGTCGCTATGCTCAGGTAGGTGTTGTTGTTATGTCCAGGTAGGTATTGTTGTTATGTCCAGGTAGGTATAGTTGTTATGTCCGTTTATATATTTTTTTTCAGTCCAAGTGGATCAGTTGAGTCAAAATCGGTGAAATAAACAGGTAAGTTGTTATTGCACAATGCTTCAAATTGTCTTACCAATTCTGGTGTCTCACTTCCGCACATTTCATCGATTTGCAGTATTATTTCCGGTGTTGTAGGTATTCTATCCTTGGCTTCAAGCGCATCTGTGGTCGGCGATTCATCTTCTGAAGTCTCAGGTAAATCTAGCGTACCAAAAATGTTTAACAATATCTGCTCCCTCTCTTCTTTCTTCTCCTCCTTGGATTTTTTTCTTTCGTCTACCTTTAGTCTCTTTATTTTGTACTTCCTTTTGGGTACTTCTACCTTGAACGCTATCTTTTTCTTTGGTCTTGGTGTATTTATTTTTCATAGATTCGCAAAATAAATTTTTTACTTTTGTAAACTGCTCATTCATTTCTTCGGTCCACTCCCACTTGGTGTCCTTCCTTACTAATTTTAATAACGGAAATGTTGCGTCTGAGTAAAGTCTTGTGAATTTACTATAATAATTTGTTAACCCTAAAAACCCTTTTAACTGTTTTATATTCTTTGGAGTAGGGAAGTTTTGGATTGCCTCGATCTTTTCAGGCTGTGGCATTATTCCATTTTTAGTGATTCTATGTCCTAAAAAGTCTATTTCTTCCCTAAAGAATTTCGATTTTTTGAAGTTTATAGTCAAGTTATATTTCCGAAATGTTTCAAATAGTAATTGTAGGTGTACCAAATGAGTCTGAATCGAATCGGAAAGGCAAAGGATGTCGTCAACGAAGTTGACCGTAAATTGTTCTGTTTCTTTTAATATAATATCTAATGTTCTAATTAATGCCGCAAGACTAGTATTCAATCCGTATGGAGTGACTGTAAATTGATATGTTTTGCCCTCATGCATAAATGCAGTGTATTTTCTGGAGTCTGGGTGTAGTGGAACCTGCCAGAAACTAGCCGTAAGATCTAAGCTTGACATGAACTGATTTTTCCCACACTTTTGGAATAGAACTTCAGTAGATTGAGCGCAATCATGATCAGGTATTATGATTTTATTTTTGTGTCTTGCATCAAGCACTAATCTAATATCCCCTCCCTTTTTTGCAACTACTACTATTGGATTTACATATTCGCTAAATGATCGTTCAATAACTCCGAGGTTTAACATTTTTTCGATTTCCATTCTAACTTTTTCCCTCTGTGAAATAGGTATCGGATAAGGTCTTTTTACAAATGGTCTATCCTCATAGATTTTTATTTTATGTTCATAAGTTGATACTCTCCCTGGAGCTTTGTAGAATACATCTCGGTAGTGTTTTAACAATTGTGAAAATGATTTTAAGTTGTTTCCGTCTAATACCTGACACTCTGATAGTTTCTCTGTTATCTCATCATCAGTTAAAACCAGTTCATTTATATCGCTTGTCATCTTTTCAGCGCCAGTTCTAATTGATGCTATGGTTTTCTGTTCGGTCTGGTCTCTAAAACTGTTCGAAACATATTCCGAGTTTGTTAAATCTACTGATGTGTCCCCAGAAGGCATTTTGAATTTTAATTTATTAGTTCGTAAGTCAATATCGGATTTCCACCTTTGTAATGTGTCGATACCAATAATTATATCTTGTTTTAAATTCGGAACTATTAAAAAACATATTAAATCTGTGTAATTTCCTAGTGTTGTTTGGATTAATATCTGCTCTTTTACTCGCGTGGCTTTACTACCAGTTACACCTACTATGTGAAAGTCTATCACAGGCAATTTTTCATGTTTTGTCAATTTACTGCTATGATTTGAATACCATTCTTCCGATAAGCACGTGACTTGGCTACCGGTATCTAGCAAGGCTTTTACTTCTATACTTCCTATGTTTAACGCAATCATCGGACACTGTATCAATTCATACTCAGATTGGTCTCGTTCTTGAATCAAATACTCATACGGGTCCTCGAAAAAGTGTTCCACGGATATCGGTTTTTGTATTTTTGCCGCTTGTATTTTGATTTCTCGCTGTGCCACGATCGTTGATGGCTCGATCGGCACAGCGCCTACTGGTTTTCCGAAAAA